>JAVCKT010111083.1:0-23127 GCA_032273925.1 Rhynchotus rufescens
GCCTGGGCGCAGAGCGCCCGCGCCGCCCGCGGCGCGATGCCCGCCCGGCAACGCGGCACCGCCGCGCGACCGTTCCGGCCGCCGAGCGTTCCGCCTCCCCCTCTGCCCCGCTCTCTGCAAGGGGGCGGGGACATGTTTGGGGGTGTGGTCTATAGGGGCGTGGCCACGGCCCGGCTATAGGGGGCTGGGGTCCCCGGTGAGGTTGAGCTGGTTGTGGGGCTCAGGTTGAGTCCTGACTATGGGGCCAAGGTTGGCATATGGGGCTGGCGCCCAGCTATGGGGCTGAGGTTGGGCCATGACACTGGACCTGGTCTAGCTGTAGGATGGGCTATGACACTAGACCCGGTCTAGCTGTAGGACAGGAGACAGGCTATGGGGCTGGGATCTGGTGATGGGGCTGTACGTGACCTGGCCATGGGGCAGGGGACAGGTGTGGGGCAGTGTGATGAATATGCTCCTTTTCCCAGCTAAACCTGACTTTTCCCATGTAGCCCCATGTGATATTATCCACTCCTGGTAGGCGCCTTCCTGATTTCTTCATGGAGTCAGACATTAACCAGCAATAAGTCCTGATGGGGAGATGAGGCTGATGGTGCAGACACCAACCAAAAGTCCTCTGAAATGAAAGAATGACTACAAGTCAGTCCCATAAATACAGGGGGATTTATGTGTCCCGTAAATCCCATAAATACGTGGACAGCCCAAGAGCTCCTTGAGCTCTCCTTGCATGGCAGCAGGCTGCCCATCAGGATCTCCCCATGAGCAGGGTCGCCTCTCAAGGATACTCCTCGAGGCTGAGATCCCTTTCCATCACAGATCGGTGTAAGTGAATATAGCGCGCTCTCTTTCTGAACTTGTAAACTTTACCTTGTAGCTGTGCATAAAATCCCTTAGTCATAAACCGCTGACCAGGTGTGGGACTAGGACTGGATCCAACCGCACCCAGACACCTCTCAGAAGGAACCTGGAAAGCAAGGGGGTCCGATCTGAACCCCGTGACCCAACGGGAGGGTATCCCCAGACAATTGTGTGTTATCTTGAACCGTCATGCAGTAAATAATAAGCGACCTTGCCGTAGAATCTCGTGAAATCATTGTCCATATCAATAACCCTATTACCGTCACTCACACCCCCCACCATCGTTTGGTGACAGGCAGGGGCTGGGCAGTGAGGATGGAAACGGTCCGGCTGTGCCCTGGGGCCTGGCTGTTAGGCACAGCTTAGGCTATGGGGCCTGACATGGCCAGGCCTTGAGTCTGGACTGGATTTGACATAGTTATGTGGCACAAGCCAGGCTCTGGAGCCTGGCCATGGGGCTAAGGCTTGGTTGTAGGGCCTGGCTGTGAGGCACGGCTTAGGCTGTGGGGCTTGACATGGCCAGGCCTTGAGTCTGGACTAGATTTGACAGAGCTATGGGGCACAAGCCAGGTTCTGGAGCCTGGCCATGGGGCTAAGGCTTGGTCGTGGGGCCTGGCTGTGGGTCGCGGGCCACGCTGCGCGACTGGACCTGGCTATGGGCCCAAGCTCTGCTGTTGGGCATGAGTTGGGCATGGGGCCGGGGCCGGACTGTGGAGCAGGCGCTGAGCCGTGGGGCTGGACCTGGCTTGGCGGTGGAGTTGGGGCTGCCTTATGGGGGCTGGCAAGCAGCGCTTGCCCCTCTGCTTCCAAAGCTTTCCCTCTGCCTCAGCCAGCAGGTCAGATCCCGCTCTGTTGTGGGAATCCATCCGCCGTGGCTACCAGATGCTCTTGTACCAATCCCGGGATTTTTTTTTTTCCTCGCCGTATGTGATTTTCCTCCTCTGAGCCAAAACGCAGTGCAAGCCAATATTCAATGAGCACTGGAAGCAAGTGGGATTTACCCAAGTTTTGCTCGATTATCTAATAAGGATAAATTTTCAAGTTTCAAGGTGTAAATTGCCCTTCCCAAAAAAGGTTAAATGACAAGGCAGGGCCTGGCCCGGCCCACTCCTCATGCTGGGATAGGGATGTGGCTGGATCGGGGCCATCCTGGTTCTGGAGGCCTCCTTGGCCACAGACATCTCCCTGGGGCTTCTTAAGCTCTGTGCTGGTTCCGGAGGGTAGCTCAGAAAATCCGGGTGCAGAGGAGGCCGCAGGTTGGAGGAGGCGGCCTGCCACAAAACCTAGCCTTGTGATGGGGTGGGCAGCGCCCTGCCACTTAACGCCATGGGAAGGGTGGACCGTGGGGTGCCCTTTGGCCCAGGGGACAGGGTGACAGCCCCATAGCTCAGCTAAGGTGACCTGAAGCCAGGTGAGCTCCACGGGGCTGCTTATCTGCTCACATCTGCAGCCAGGTGGGAACCTGCTTTGCTGAGCAGCTTTGGGCAGCACTAGGATTGCCCCATGGCCGTGCAGCAGGCACTCTGCCTCATCTCCTCAGGGAAGGCCGCCTGTAATCATCTGGACAAGCCACTGGATGTCAGTGTTGATTGATGCAAGTGAAGCTTCAGGAATGTTTTGCCCGGCTGTAGGAAAGCAGATTCTCCCTCCAAGCACTGACTATCACCCTGGGGTCTGGTCCTACCACATGGGCCCTGGTTGGATCTGCAGGGATGGTTTGGGGGACCTGCAGCCCTTGCCATTTTATGGGAAGAGAAGAAGTCTGTTATTTTGTTCCCGTATGCAACAAAAACTCCCGCTCAAACTTCAGAGTGTGGCAGCAGACAGAGCAACTGCTTTGTGGCTGGCCGGGAAGAGGGTCCCTGTGCCCCTTTGGGGCCTTGCTGGGCAGCTGGCAGTGTTGGGGACAGAGCCATTATTTTGATTTGCTCTGATATTGAATGTGAGAAAATACACCGGAGAAGAGCATTAGCCTGACACTGTGTTTTCTGCGGCTGGGCAAGAGCTGAGTTTTTTGAGGGCACCTGCAGGAATGATGTCTGGCCCTTTCCCCTTTGCATCATTAGGGCATCCGAAGGGGATATGGCTGCTTTGTGTTGCTGCAGGCTCCTCCTGGGCCTCAGAAATCATTGTGTAAAGCTCCACAGAGCCAGAGGGGAAGAGCTGCTGCACAGCAGCGTCTTCAGATTCCCCTGGGGAGCCAGCCCCCAAAATTCTCCTTTGAAGCCCTAGTCTAGGGAGGGTGATGATGAGCTGGAGCAGAGGAAAACTTGCTGTGGAGAAGGGTTGAAACGTAATTGGCAGAAGCAGCTGCTTTGCAGCTGAATACTTCTGCTGAGCAAAGGCATGAGGCATCTCTTGCAGGGCCTGTCTGGAAGAGTGGGGACACAGGAGCAGCAGGAGAGGAAAGCCAACGCCGGCCACGTCCTGCTGTCACACCAGAGTGGGCAGGGAGAACGCCTCTCCCCCGCATGGTCTTTTGGTCCCAATAGTAAAGGAAAACTCTCACAGTTGTGGACTGGTCCTGGAGAAACATCTCAAGAAGTAGGGAGGCTGAAGAAGTCAACCTGCAGGAGACCTTTTGGAGGTGGATCCTTGTGGACTGCAACATTTGAGTTGCATCCTTTAAGCTGCTTGGACGCTTACATGAGTTCCACTCTGCTCCTCGCCTGCCACCCTTGTGACGACCTGGGAAGAGATGGAAGTAGTGAAATGGGTGGATATGCATGGCTGGATCAGCATCTCAACGTTTGCTCTTGATGTTTCCATCAATGTTTAGGGACCTGGGAAGTGGTTCTTCCTCAGTTGCGTCCCTGAGGGTCCTAAGGAGACAGGGTTGTAAGGAGGAAGGGGGAGCTGGGCCACCTGAAGCACTCAGTGTTGCTAGAACCTTTCCGGAGGCAGAACTCTTCCTCTATCCCTTGGACAAGTGCACCATGGTCATTGGCTTTGAAGTGGCTATTCCCATCAAGGACAAGGCCATGATGAACGAGTGCCACCTTCCCAGTGGAAGAGCTCACAGCAGAATCAGTAAGAGGCTTGTGTCGAAACAAAGAGTCCTGGTAGCCGTGGGCTCTTGTTCTTCTGATGGGTCTTCTCGTTTTGGAAAGCTTTGTTGCTTGGTCCAGGGCTGGAGTGGTCATTGGAGAGCTGGTGAGGAGCGCTTGTGATGGTCGTGACACAGGGCATCTTCCCAGGGTGATTGTCTCTCTGCACAGGAAGGATTGTGCTGGACGAGGACTTGGAGAGCACCGTTTTGGTGGCTAACCTAGGCGAGAGAGACCACCAACCCCTCTAGGTGGGATTAGCTCTGGTTTGGAGATCTGCAAATGTTGTCCATATGGGATAAACCAGGCCCTCTGCAGTTTGTCCCTGCTGCCCCCAAGCTCAATGTTATCGCTCCGACTTTGCCATCGTGGTACCTGCATCTTTTGCTAACCTCAAATTTAACCCAGGCTCTTCTCTCCATCCTCTGCATTTCCAGAGCCCATTATGCCTCATATTTTAGTGGAAGATGGTGATATGGCATCTGCAGACTACATACAACACGTGGAGGGGAAGAACAGCTTCATTAAAGGCACTAATAGGGATCCCAGCGTGGAGGAAAAGGTGAGAACCAAAAAGCCCTTGGGCACAAGAAGATTTCCTTGAGGCTGGCACAGCACGAGCCACTGACCCCAGATTTGCTCACAGTGAACTCGGCAGTATCCACCCACGGAGAAGGAAGGGAAAGTTCTGCAATGCTCCCCATAAACAGAGCGTGGAAGGAGCTCAGAGTTCGTTATTATGTGTATAATTAGCACTCATCTAGCACAGTGCAATTAGATAGGTGCCTCATTATAGCATTAATTGCTACCATGACTCGGGATAAAATATTCCTCTGGTTGCTCAGGAAATGTTTACCGTTTCTGGATAGCTTTCAGGAAGATGTGAGCGGTTTTGGCTGGAGCAATGAGCTCCTCCAAAGGTAATAGAAACTTCAGTCTTTAGTCTCTTGAAGGGCAAAGAGGAAAATAAGCTGCCGTGGGATTTGTGCTTTGTCTGTCAGCGGTTTGAAAGCGATGAATGAGCCTCTTCTAAGTTACAGTGGCAGCAAGGAGAGCAGCGAGGAGGAGGGGACGGGTCAGCACTGGCAGGAGCTCAAGGGAGCCTCCATCTCCCATCACAGCAGTGCAAGCACAGCCTCAGCGTTCACTCCCTGTTTTACAGGCCTCATGGCTCTCATTTCCACCCAAAGGTGCTCAGCTCTCCTAAAACTTCTCTTCTCTGCACCTGGAGCTGGTTGCCAAACCGGAGCACCACGCAAACGGTGCCCGAGGCTTGCAGGGGAGCCCAGCTCTACATGCTCAGCTTCCCGAGCTCTCCACGGAGCTCCTGCCACCACCATCTCTCACCTCACCAGAGGCCAAGCCACCTTCTTTTCCTTCTTTTCCCGTTCTCCCCCTGCTTTCTGTCGCAGCTGGGTGCTGGGGCCGGGGCCGTGCGCTCACCCAGCGGGCGTCTCCGCTAATTGCGTGCGGCAGGTGGAACGAAAGGCAGCACCCACGCTCCAGCTCACACAGCTCGCTAATTATTTCCCTGCCTTTAGCATATCAAATGATCTGCCGGGGCTCATCCCGAAGCCCATTCCTGGCAGGAAAAGCACCAAGGAGGCCCAGGAAGACGTACAGGGAAAGGCACCAAGCGGAGGGAGTTCTGCAGTGGGGAGGGAAATACCTAGGGCTCTCCCCACCTTGAAAATGAGCCTTTGCTCGGGGGCAGGGGTAGAGGATGGACTGCTGCTAGGCTCCTTTTGATGAACTAACCCAGCAATTTGGGCGATAATTGCTAATTAATCTCCCTCCGGGTTTGTCATGCAGACGCCTTGGCTGCTTATCAGCCAGCAGGTTGTAGAGATGCTGCAGTCAACTTTTGGTTGACAAAATCTTCATTTTTAAATCAGGATAGAAGGGGAAATGCAGTGAACGTGGGGAGGAGAAAGAGAGTAAAAGGCTGCTTTCCTTTCTGGCTGGGTTAGAGCAGCTCCAGGACCTCGGTTTCTTGGCAATCCCTGGAGCACAGGAGGTCTCGGGTGCCCAAGGGCAGCCCAGGCAGCACTGTAGTCACCCCAGGTGCCTCAATTCAGCTCTCTGGGCAGAAAGATACAGCTTGTGAGAAACCTGATAGGGAAAGACCTTAAAGCAATGGCAGATAAAGCTGGAGATAGTGGGGAGGGGGTGGGAAAGCCCTTCTAATTCCCAGGAATTGACTCAGTCTTTTTGCAGCGTTTGGCACAGAGACTCTCGGGCAGCAAAGCTGCAAGTGGAACTCGTGCTGATGCGCAGGGCTCCTCAGCAGAAAGAGCGCGGTGTTGTGTAAAGCCAAGCTTGGAAGCTGCCTCATAGCAACATAAAGGGATATGAATCACTCCCTTGAGAAAACAAGCCCGACTCTTTGGGGTCTGCCTTGTTTCTCCTGAAATCAGACTTGCGAAAGGCAAGTGATGCCTCCGAGGTCTGAGCCGCTCGGTGCGCAGGGCGCGTGGGCTCCGGTGATGGGGGAGCTCACTTGACAGGGGCAACGTGATGCCCAGCTGAGGTTGGGTAGCCTGGGCTGCTTTATACATGCAGCACAGGAGGTTATAAAAGCACCGTGGGAGGCGTTTTTTTTGGGTTTTTTTTTGTTTGGCTTTTTTTTTCTTTCCCCAGTTTGGCGTTATTGCTTTTCATAACGAAGATTGCCACGTGAAATAACATCAGACAAAACGCAGAAAGCCCTTGGAGCTGAGATGTATGCGAAAAAAGGAACCTGCATGGTACATGTTCCTATTGAAAATATATCTAGAAAAATGATAAAAGAAGGCAAAAAATAAAATAAAATAAAATAAAATAAAGCCAGCAAGCCAGATCCAATGGGTATGACTCAAGCCAGTACATGCAACACGCTGAGCACTGCATCGTGTGCCTCATTACCAAGCAAGCACAGACAAAACCTTTGGTTGGCCTGTCAGTGCCGCAGGGCAGTGCTGCCCTGTGCTGATGAACCACATTTTCAGGAGGCAGCCAAGGAAATGTTGGGCAAATTGATTTTGCCAGGTGCTTGGTCAGGGGCGGATCTTCTTCCACTCTGCATCCTCTCCTGTGTCCTTGCTGCTGTGATTCTCCCCAAAATCAAAACTTGAGGCTGAAACAGGCAGCAAAAGCAACTGCTTTTGTTCCCCCTCCTCCAGCTCCGGCTCCCACCTTGTCTTGCAGACTGAGATCATCTGGAGATGCCTGCACAAGGATCTCCCCCACCACCCCACATCATGCTCAGCTTCTGTCCTGACCCGTGGATGGCCCAGCAGGACCTCGGGAGGAGGGCTTTGCTGCACGAGTGGCACTAGCATGTCAAGGTAGTGCACAGGAGAATGCACAGGATGAGCATAGGTGAGCTGCAAAGATTCCTCCATGTGGATGGGGGCTCGGCAGGATGGGATGGGGGGAATTACATGCATTTCAGACACAGATGCTGGTAGAGCACGTTGAGATGTGCTGAGAGCTGTAGAAGGGCTTCTTGTCCTGATATTTGCCCAAGTATGAGCTCCCCCAGGAGCAATTTGGGGCAGTGGAAGAGCTCCTGTTTGCCATTCCCAGCATGGTGCTCAGTGGCTTTGCAGCACAAGGTCCTGCAGGAGCTTGTTGGCCCCCAAAACAAGCCATTTTCAGAGCTAGCCAATCCTGAGCACAGGTTTCTTGCCACCGAGGCCATCAGAGTGGGGTCTGGAGCCCCACATGCTGACTTGCGCTTACTTTCTGCCCACACAGACTGCCCTGCTGCTGCTCCTCAAGAGCCCGAGGCCAGCGTGTCTTAGCGTCATCAGGTTTGGCATCACCTTCAAGGTCCCCTTCCCTGCCATCCAGGCTGACTGCAAGGTAGGTGAGGAGGAGGCCAAAGGAGATGGCACTCCAGAGGCGGGTGATCCCATTGCTCCTTTTGCAGGAGAGCCTGGCAGTCACCAGATCCAGGCTGACCTGGGCACCATCAATATCTTCTTGCCTTTGAAACTCTATCCACCCATCCGCAGGGGCCATCCCCAGCAGGTCCCACCACAGACATCCTTGTTTGGGACATCTCAGGGCTGGTGCCAACCCTGCGAAAGCCTCCAAGGGTTTGGGAATGGACTTGTGAGCTTGACCACTTTTTGAGCCTTCCAAGGCAAGGGGCTTCATGGGCTTGTCTTGGCCAGTGCAACGTCAAGCTCCCCACCTGGTTGCCCTGGCTTGAGGACACAGAGCTCTGGTCTCCTCCTAACAGCATGAAACATGAGGAATGTAAGAAAGCTTTGAATGTGATGAAAAATCATAAGGAAACCTGCTTCATCTTTAATCCTTCTGGCTTTGGGGCTCCTCAGGGAGCTCTCAGAAATATGGAGGAGCCCATCTTCAGGCTAGACCTCTCTGAGAGGTTTCCTGATGAGCTAAATGTATGGATAATATGTGATCTTGGTGAGTTTAGCGCTGTGCATCATCATGTCATGCGCCCTGGCCATGCCTCAAAGAAGCTCAGAGCCCGATTTAAGAAGGTAGGAGGCTAACCGAGATTGGCAGCCATCTGGGGATTAAAAAACCTCTACAAGAAAAGCTTCTCGTGGAGCTGCAGTTTGCAACTCAAGTGAGTTTTTCTCCTTGTCCTGCCCAGGCACCTTTCTGGCTGGCATCCTACCCTCTATACTCCCTTCCCACCTTTCTCGTTGGCTCCGACTCTGCAGCCAAAAGCAGCTCCCAAGTCACAGAGCCAGGCAGCAGAGAAGCAATCCTGCCAGCCTCCTTCCTCTTCCCTTGGACAAATGCTTGATTTAATTGTGACCTGAGCTTAAATGCTGCTGAGCACGGACCTCCACAGGGGAAAGAGCTGAACCAGCAGAGGAGCAACCCAGTGATGGTGATGCTTGCAGAGGAGCTGGAGCTTGGAGGTCTTGCTAAGAAGTGCTTAGGTGTCCCAAAGCTGCTCTTTGGGGAAGGGTGTAGAGGTCTTTCGGAGACTGGTGGTTGTCACAGGAGCTGATATATATATATATATATAAAAAAATATATATATATATTATATATATATATATATATATATATATTATTTTTTTTTTCCAGGACTGCTGCATGGAGGAATGAGAAGAGATGGCTCCTCCAGGTGGTTCCCTACCCCAGGCCAGGGTCATGATGACTCTCTTCATCCCTTTGCAGGTGCTACGGCTTTAGCGTGGGGCAGGGGGGCAGCGGAGGCTGCTCCATGGCCTGGCTGCTGTGTTCCCAGCAGAGGACGAGAGGCTGCAGCACAGTGGAGGTTTCCACCTGTGGCTTTGAAGATCGCATTCAGAAGCAGACCTAGGCAAGAAGTCACCGGGGTTGCAGGGAGAAGAGCACACTATGGTGGCTTTGCTTATCAACCCAACTTTGCAGCAGGTCTCCTCCATCCTGTGCTCGCTGTGGGCAGCGCGAGCACTGCTGTGCCTCAAACCCACACGCCAAGTACACCCAACATTGCCCCTGCTGTCCATGTGGGGACACGACCGGCCCGTAATCCGCTGGCATGGTTCACTCCACAAGAAAGCAGATCTTGAGCTCCTAAATATCTCTCTCAAAAAGAAATCTTCATCTCCATCAGTCCTCGTTGTGTGTACAATGAGAGCGAGGCACCAGCATCTCTGTTGCAGAGGAAAAGCAAAGATGGGGAAAGGAGGTGGGATTTTTTTTTAAGAGAGCTATTAATAAAGAGCAGGCTGTGCACTCACTCAGTGCCTCCACAGCCCCACGCACCCACTAAGGGTCTGGTGAAAGCATCTGGCACGGAGCTGCCAGGTTTTGCATCCCCCTACATCTCCTGGTCCTGATCCATGGGCATGGGGCTGAGAGAAGCCCTTCCCTCTCAGCATGCGAGTTTAGAAGAGGTCAAAGTCGGCTCTCTTGAAGTCCAGGGTTGCCATCCCTCTTCTGTCCCAGCTTCCTCCATGCAGGATCATGAATTCCAACATCTCATGGCCAATGGCCACCAGAGCTATGTATCGTAGGCTATTGCCAGGGCTTGAAGCTGTCCCAGCCTCTCTTGAGGACAAGACCTCTCCCCCTTCACTGAAGCAAAATATCTCATCCTAGGACAGGCGTCCTGGGTTGGCATTTCCAGAAAGGACCAAGTCGTGGACCTGTGGGACTTTTGCACTGGTGCCTCTCTAATGTCCACAGTTCCCTTAGTCCATGTCCAGGGGCAGCATCCAAGCACAGTGGGCACAGGAGTCTGAGCTCAGCAAGCAGGAGGCACTGTGGCTTTCCCATGGGACAATCCCAGGAGGGAGATGACGGATATTATTGCATGAGTAAGAGTCCTCAGTTTCTTCGGCTCTCTGTTACAGACCTTGGTGGTTCCACTCATGGTTTCTAAGGAACGTACCTGGTCTTTCTTCCTATAACAAGATGCCACATTTTAGAAGGACAACAGAAATGTGGCAAGGTGAGTGAAGCAAAGGCGTAGTTTGGCTCCTCTATCTGGGTATAAAATGATGCATAACTTCAGTGAGAGCTCTACTATGATGCCAAAATAAAGAGACTAGGAAAATGAGACATGAGAAAGCTTGGTGGGGGAAGATAGGAAAAAGCTCCAATTTACCTAAAATTAGGCCTTGGAGAACAGATCCTGGTGTAGAAGGGATAAATGCCCCGTGAGACCTTTAGTATCAGCCTCCACAGGCTTCGTTTTGCAGGGCACAGAAGGAGCTCTGTGCCATTTCACATGGCTAAACTAAAGCAAGAACTAAAGCAAAAACAAGGAGAGAAGAAGGAACTGGCCCAAAGCTCAGAGTATTTTAGCAGCAGGATGGGTCCCATCTGAGCGTCGCCATCCAATCTTCCCCTACACAGGAGATTTCCTTCTTTTTTTCCCCCTCCTTGCCCTCCTGTTTCTTCCAAAGCCCGTCAGCTTCGCCCGCCCACTCGCAGGGGACCTTTGAGAGCCTCTCCACGATGAATATGAAGCAATTTGGCCTTAGCAGCGCCTTGGGCCTCGGTGGCTCCCACACAAATCACCTTTTCTGTCCTACAGGCTGATGCTCAACCAGGTCAGACCCTTGGCTCCATCTGCCCCTGATGGTGCCGTGCCAGACGAGGATCCTGCTCCGGGCTCAGCGCCGAATGGATCTGGCAGCGCCCTGGAAGCATCTCAACAACTTCCCCAGTGTTCTGCCCGAGGTGATGGACATTGCCGAGATCTGGATGTAGCTACATGCCTACACAGAGCAACGTCCTTCAGCCAATCACCCAGCACCATCCCAGCAGGAAACTGGTCACCTAGGTATATATTTTTTCTAAATATTATTTCCAACCTTTAATTTCCTTATGGGAAAAAAGGCCCCTATATGGTCTGAACTTAAACTTGTTCATATTTTGACTTAGAAAAACCTTCAACTAAGAGGTGTCAAAGCTTTGCAGAGGCAACCACGTCCCACGTGGTTATCCCAGTAATCACGTTGTTATCCCGGGAAACCTGTGCCTGCTTGATCATCCTTCCTTTTCGCTCAGTCACCCCAAATGAAAAGGTCGGGGGAAAGGAAGAGAAATGAAAATGCCAACTTTACATTCAGGTTTCCCGTGCTAAGGAGGCACATGGTGCCTTGGGCTGCAGCATCCCAAAGCTTTTCCGATGGGGAAGAAGAGGAGAGGAGAAATCCTTCTCCAGAGGCACGGATCCACTCGCCTTCTCTGGCTGCCCCTGGCTGCTGCTCACCTGCAGCCCCAACTGGGCTGCCATGAGGATGCCTCCTTTGCAGAGAATTTATTATTAGTTAATATTAATTTTTATTATTGCAGCTATTAATAACGCAGCCATCTGCACAGCGCCCAACATGGCTCACAAAGCGCTCTCCCCTCAAAAGAAAAAAGAACTTTCTAAAAGCTCTTTTTGTCATTGTCACTCCAGCAGGTCTCTTCTCCCTGTCTGTATTTATGGAGAGGTTGGGGGAGTGGAAGAAAAGTGGGAATCTGGAAGCCAGGAGGGTTTTTCACTCACGGCCCTGTGGGCTCCGGCATTCCCGAAATAGCGTCTGGGGCCGGGCGCGGGCGTCACGGGCGGCTCGCTGCAATCACGCGCCCGTTATGCAAGGCTCGAGGGCGGCTGTGAACAGCCCTTGGCAGCCCCAATACCAGCCCGGGGGCGCACAGCGCTGCGGAGCAAGGGAAAAAATATAATAATAAGGAGAGGGTGGTGGGACTGAGCTGGCGAATTGAAAAATGAACAGGGAGCTTATCGAGATGGGAAGGGGAGAGCTCGGGTGGTTTTCTAGGGCATCACAAGGTGCTGCAAGGGATGCGCCGTCTGCAGCACCCTATGGCTCTGTTGGCTCCATCAGTATCTCCGTTTTCTTCTTTTCTTTTTTTATTATTATTATTTTTTCTTTCTTTTGCTTAACCCTTTCTGTGCATGAGACAGCAGAGCAAGGAGCATGCAGGCAGTGCAGAGCGCTGCAGGGGGGCAAAAGCGGCTGCCCAGCCCCTTGGCCGCTCCAGTGACCAAGGAGCCTCCCTCTGCCCAGCTGGGATGCTGCCACCCGGGAGCATCTGCCTGGGCAGAACACTGGGAGCATCCGCCCAGGTGGAACGCTGCAGCCTGGAACGTGGTGCTGCAACCTGGGAGCATCCACCCAGGTGGAATGCTGCAGCCTGGAACGTGGTGCTGCAACCTGGGAGCATCCACCCAGGTGGAATGCTGCAGCCTGGAATGTGATGCTGCAACCTGGGACCATCTTTTTTCTTTCCCAGACAGGATGTGATGTTGCAACCCAGAAGCATCCACAGGTCTGGAAGGGAATGCAACACTCCAACCTCGTACGCGGTGCCACAACCTGGAAACCTCGCTGTGCCCACCTGAGGTGTGACGTTGCGGTCCAGGAGCACCCACGGGTCCAGCCAGGATGCGGCTCTGCAACGTGGGAGCCTGCAGCTTCCTGGGCTGTCCATCGGCACGTTGCCCGGCCGTGCTGGAGCCCATGTAGGAGCAATGCTCCTGCTGCCACCGGTGGGATGGTCATGGGCAGCACTTTCCTTTCCACCTCCGTCGACGCCCACAGATGTTTTGGGGCTGAAAGCATCACTATGGAGACTGAGAGGGCTGGCAAAGCTTCCTGGCCAACAGACCTTGCACAAGGAGAAAAAAAAAAAGTCAAACTATTTAACATTTTTCTCTTATTTTTTCCAGGGGCCACCACATGCCTCTGAGTCACCTAGCCAGGACGAGGGGCTCTAGTGGCCCCCCACTTGCCATCGGCTCCCACAGTGCTGACTCAGAGGCAGCACCTGCCCAAAATAGCGCCTGCCGCCTCCTCCGGCAAGGTGTGAAACCGCCTCCCCGTCCCCTCCCTGCTTGTTTATTTTCTTATTCTTCTTTTCTACATCTCCTGTCATCCCCCCGACTCTTTTCCCCCACATCTCCAGCTGCAGGAAAGGGGAGGATAGCAAATGTCCAAGTTGCAGCTGAGCCGCTCCAAAAAATCTGAGCTGCTGCGGACCCATGTTAAAATGTATATGTATTTCCAAATCCTAAATATTGTATTTCCAAATCCTAAATATTATATTCCTATTATATATTTCAGATGCTTGCAGAGCCTCGGGGCAGCCCAGATACCCCTTTGCTGTCCCAGGGCTCACTTGAGACAGGTAGGGTATTTCAGTGCCTTGGAGCAAGGCGAAATTCCTTATCTATCTATCTATCTATCTATCTATCTATCTATCTATCTATCTATCTACCTACCTACCTACCTACCTACCTACCTACCTACCTACCTATCTACCTATCTATCTACCTATCTATCTACCTATCTATTTATGGACCAATACTGGGTTTTCCATGGAAATAAACCCTGCAAAATGCTCTTTATCCCCCCCGCCCAGTTTCCCCAGAGGGGTTTTCCTGGGAAGCCTTTGGGGCCGGGTAATGGGAGCCCTGGAGCGGGTCACAGAGGAGCCCGCCGGACCTGGCACATCAGCTCGCAGATGCTGCCCGGCTCACCTTACGGCAGCGGCATCATTTATTGAAGAGACA
The DNA here is from genome assembly GCA_032273925.1 of Rhynchotus rufescens. Classification (NCBI taxonomy): domain Eukaryota; kingdom Metazoa; phylum Chordata; class Aves; order Tinamiformes; family Tinamidae; genus Rhynchotus; species Rhynchotus rufescens. The sequence continues at coordinate 13,897 of JAVCKT010111083.1, forward strand.
GGCAGGGAGTCTGGAGGGCAACATGCAGCACGGGGGCAGGTTACAAAACAGGGCAGTTTGGGGATGTAAAATAGCATTTTGACAATGCAAAATGGGGTTTTGGCAGTGCAGAATGGGGTTTTGTTGATGCAACGCGATGGTTTTGGGGTGCAAAACGCCCTTTTGGTGATGCAAAAAGGCATGTTTGCTTTTTTGCTCTTTTGGTGGTGCAAAATCCCCTTGTGGGGTGCTAAGCCCGGATTTGGTGGCGCAAAGCTCCGTTTTGATGTCCTGGCGCTGCGAGCCGCCTGCCTTTGCCCCTCCCTCAGCCAAACTGGATCTTAATCCTTAATCCAGCCTAGGGGTGCGGGTTCTCGGCTCTGGAAGCCCCAGCACTGGTTCTTTTTGCCTTTTTTTTTTCTGCCCTTTTGCCTCTTTTGTTTCTTTTTGCTTATCTGCCCAAGTGAACTGAGGCCACAGCCATGAGCTCCCCCTCATTATAATAAGTGCATCCAATTTATGTATTTATCTGTATGTATATATGTGAATAAATATATACTTTTATATATATAAGGTGAAGGGATGTGGCTGGCTATTGGGAAGAGGCTGCCTTAATGGCATTACCCTGGGCTTCCAAAGGGCCCAAGAGCAATTTGCTTTCTGAAAGGAAAATCGTGTCTAATCCAGATTTTGTCCTGGCTTCACTACTGAACAGGCTTAAAACGCAGAGGGAAATTGGAGGGCGGGGGTGGGGAAAAACATCTATTTGTCTATTTGTGGGGTTTGAGCCCCATATTTCTGCGGGAAAGGGGCTTTCCTAGGCAAGAAAATATGGGGAAAGGGCCCTTATCTTGCTGGTTCAGGCTTTATCTTGCAGAAAGGCTTGGGCACTGCTGCTGCTGCTGGGCTTTTCCCATGATGAACCCATCCAGCCCCGGTACTTCTGCCTACAGGACTTGAGAGGCAAATCCCAGGAGCCACCCCCTAAAATCCCCAGGATTTCCTGCCCCAATTATCACCACAAGCCCTAGGAATTGCCCCCAAACCCAGTACACAGCCAGCTCCCAGGGCAGCCACAGGAAAACATTTGCTTCTTCCTTTTATTTATTTTTTTTTCCGCTGTTTCACTCTTTTTTTTATTCGCACATTGCAGAAATAGCCCTGTGTAGTGGATCAAAGTGCAACATTGACAGCAGTGCAGAAAAGGAGAAAGAAAAGAGGAATGAAAAGAAAAAAAATAAACCTGCCCTGAGGTCCAGCATCGCAGGGTCTTCCTTTTGCCCTTTGCCCATCATGCAAAATATTAAAAGAAAAAAAAAAAAAAGAGAAAGAGAGAGAAGTCAAAGCAAAAATCCCCCCTGGAGAGGCCACTGCAGACCCCCCCAAAGCCTCAGGAAATCCAATGGAAAGACCAAAAAGCGCCACTTTGCGTGGCCTCGAAGGGCACAAAAATCAGGACGGAAATAGGCTGCCCCGCGGTGTCTCGAGGGATTTGGCACTCACGTGGTCGCGTTCAATATTTCTTGTGGTTTTTCCCTTTTTGTTTTCTTTTTGAATCGTCTATTAAAGAGAACAAACTGCCACAATATAAGGAAAAATAACCCCAAAACCCAGGATCTCCCCCAGTCTGGAAAAACTGGCTTTTCCCCTCATTGGGGTTTTGCTTTTTGCACGCGCTCTTGTCCATTAAACCGTTACAATGCGATTTAAGAGGGAATATTTAGATATATAATATATATATCACTGTATAGGTAGGCCAGGGTGGGATTTTGCTGGGGGCGGGGGGGTGCATGAATGTTTTGCTGATTTTATTTCCTTCTTGTTTTTTTCTCCTCCTGCCTCTGCCTTCACCTCCATCGTTATTTCTAATTAATTAACGGGGTGATTGGTGGTATCATTCATTTCAGTTGGCTGCTTCGTGGTGCCGTTGCCCTCGCAGCCCCTGGCCGGGCACATCCAGGAAGCCTTAGACGCCAGGAGGTGCCTTTTCTGAGAGGTCTTTCAGCACGTCGTCGATCCTGTCGTCCTCGATGACCACTGGAAAAAGGAGAGAAAGGAGGCGGTGAATTTACTTGCCCAGGAGAACACCAGCTCGCTGAGGAATATACCCAGCGCCCAGGATCCTAGACCTTAGGAAACAGCAGGAAATATTCAGAGTTCCCGGGAAAGCGCCTGGTGCCCTGGGAAGTACCTGGTGTCCAGGGTCTTATAGCCTAGGAAAATACACAGGGTGCTGGAAAATACCCAGCGCCCTTTCCGCTGGGAAATAGCTGCTGTCCAGAGTCCTACCGTATGGAAAATGTCTGGGGTCTGGAAAATACCTGCGACCCTGTCCCCTAGGATATGTCCAGGGTTCTGGAAAATATCCGATACCCTGGAGTGTCTTACACCCTGGAAAATACCAATGTCCTAGAAGATGCCTGGGACTGAGCGTCCTGTCCTTTGGGAGGTACCTGGTACCCCTGTAAATACCGGCAGCCCAGGATCCTGTATCTGGGAAAGGACTCGGTGTTGGAAAATACCTGATACCCAGGGAGGTCCCTACGCCCCAAAACACCCAGTGCCTCGAAAAGTGCCCAGTGCCCAAGACCCAGTCTCAGGAATTGTCCGGTACCCAATGTCCTGTTCCCTGGGAAAGACCCGGCACCCTGGAAAACACCCGATGCCCAGGGAGTCCTCTACCGTGGAAAACCCCTGGAAAACACCCAGAAGAGACCCGAGCCCCTGGAAAACACCTGGAATAGACATACGGGGAAAAAAAAGCCCGGAAAAGACATGGAGGAGGTGAAAAACGATGGGCAAAGACCTGAGCCCCTGAACAAAAACACAAAATAAAAGCCCAGAATAGACCAAATCCCCGGAAAACACCCGGAAAAGACCCGGAGCCCCGGAAAACACCCGGAAAAGCCCCGGAAAACGGCCGGCAAAGCCCCGGAAAACGGCCGGCAAAGCCCCGGGAGCCCGGAAAACGCCCGGAAAAGCCCCGGGAAAGGGCCGGCAAAGCCCCGGAAAACGGCCGGAAAAGCCCCGGGAGCCCGGAAAACACCCGGAAAAGCCCCGGAGCCCCGGGAAAGGGGCGGCAAAGCCCCGCCGGGCGCGCTCACCTCTCTTGCTGCGGCCGATCTGCCCGAGCTTGGGGGGCCGCTTGCCCGGGGCGCCGGCGAAGAAGGCGCCGCCGTCGCGGAGGCGACACGCGAAGGGCACCTGCCCGCCGGCGGCGGCGTCGCCGAAGGCGCCCAGCTTCTCCTCGCCGTAGGGCAGCACCTGCGACATGGCGGCGCCGGGGGGGGGGCCGGGCCCGCCGCCCCCCGACAGCGTCCCCCGGGCGCCGAGACGGCGGGAAGCGGGATGCGGGATGCGCGAAGCGGGATGCGGGATGCGCGAAGCGGAGCGGGATGCGGGATGCGGGAAGGGGGGTGCGCGAAGCGGAGCAGGGGGGAGCGGAGCCGCCGCCGCCGCCGCTGTTGGCGGCTCCGGCGCCGGCTGCCGAGGGGCGGCCGCGGCCGGGGATACCAAGCGCGGGGGGGCGGGGGGAGGAGGAGGAGGAGGAGCAGCGCGGAGGGAGGAAGGTGCCTGAGCGGCCGCGGCAGCGCCCCCCTCCCCCAGCAATCCCGCACCCCCCCCCTCGGCAGAACTTTGCAGCCCCCACCCGCCCATGTCCCTAAATGTGCCCGTCGCTGACCCCCTCCTGCCCGCGGTGGGGCTGGGGGCTCCGCCAAGGCCAGGCATGCAGGACAGACGCTTCATGTGCAGATGCTGAGACCCCCTGGCTCTTGCGCAGCCCTTAGGAATCCCGGGAGCATCCCCTTACCCATCCCCTGGGCATCATGTGCACCTCTCTTCCACCTCCCTTGTGCAGGATGGCAGGAATCCCTTTGGCATTCCTTGCACATCCCTTCTATGTCCCTCGCACGTCCCCTGCACACCCCTCCTGGAGCCCTTGCACACCCCTCGCACAGCCCTCGGACCCCTCTGTGCATCTCGTGCACCAAAGCCTCATTGACACCAGGCTGCCAGGGGCATTTGTGCTTAAACACCCCTCACCCTGTAGTGGCAGAACCTATAGGAGCAGCCCAGAGTGCTGCAAGGCTCGGAACCTGGGGACAGCAAACCTGGCGCTCGCTAATCCCAGCATGAATCCCACTGCAAGGCCTGTGCTAGGGAGGGGGAGGACGCAGTGCCACCCTCCCCATACCCCAGCTCCCCAAAACTTTGGGTTTCTGCCCAAATCCTCCGCTATCATGCGGCAGAGGAGAGCTCCCTCCGCTGCGCGCACTCCCCCAAGCTGTCACTCGCTTACATAAGTTGTGCTGGCACCCAGGATGGCGCGGGGAAGAGCCAGGAGAGAGGCGAGGCCCTGGAGCAGGGGGGACAAAAATATCCCGGGATGGAGGGAATGCATGGGAAGGAACGGGGCTGCCGCTGCCAGGAACAGAGCCCAGTGCGGGGCGGTTGTGGCCGGCGGAGAGCGGGGTGCTCTGATGGTTTGCAGGGTGCCCTGCTTTGTCCTAGGGCCTTTCCTCGCAGAACGGAGGGAAAAAAAGGAGAAAATCAGAGGCAGAAAGCGGCGTTGTAGCAAAAGCCACCCCTGTGGCACCCACTTGTGTGTGTAGGGGACTCGGGGGGGTCCCCGTGCCATGTGTGAACAGCAGGGAGCAGATCCCACCAGGCCCCGCAAGGGGAAAGGCTGGACGTGGAGGGCAGATATTGCTGCAGTCTCCCAAGCCCTGGGAAGGGGCCGTCCTGGCCGTTTTGCTGCCCTGTTGGGGGCTACAAAGTCCTCCCAGCGGCTCCCTCCAGGGCTCTGTTTGCAGAAAGGGGGCTCGGTGTTTGTGGGTTTCCTCCCTTTGCTTTTCCCAAGGAGCCCTTGGACTCCAGGAAGCTGCATGACCTCTCTGCAAGGAAAAGGGAAGGAAGGTGGGGAAACAGAGGGGACCCTGGAGAGACCCTGACTCTAGAGCTGAGCCTTGCTGGGAGCAAGGGAAGCAGCAGCCAGCAACAAAGCAGATTTTCCTCTGCTCAGTGCGGCAGCTCCGTGCATCAGGCCCAGCTTGTTAATGTTTGATGAGGAAGCAGGACTAGCTGATCCCACAGTTGGCCACTTCCTTCCTCAAGGGGCAAAGCTGGGGGCTTCCATAGCAAATGAAATGGCTGAGCTCCTCTCCCGGCCAGATCCCTTCACTCAGATCCAGGGCTATGCTCCAGCACCGGGAATTCCCTGCTTCGGAATCAGACCGCAAGAATGTTGGATGGGGATTTTCCTTTTCCAAGTTTATTTTGTATTGGCTACAGAAGAAAAAGGAGGGCAGCGGGATCTGTGGTGCCTTGTGTTATGCCCTGCTGGGATGGAGGGAAGCGATTTCCCTCTTCTTTCTCCAGCATTTAACAGGTTAGCTTGCAGAAGCCAGGGAGAGCAAAGAAAAAACTGGCAAATCTCAAAATTTCTTATGGAAAACCAACACAACCCATGTGAGACTTCCCTTTGGAAGTATCCTGATCCTGCCTGGCTAATCTGCTCTCTTCTTGGGAGCAAAGAAAAGTAGGGAAAGGCGCCCAGTCCAGCGCAGCAGGGACAAGAGCTGCTTCCAATGGCAGTGAGGCTCCCTTCCCAAAACAAGGAATGCTGCCAAACTTTAAGGAGTAAGCAAGCCAGAATAGGGGGAAAAAACTTGTTCTGCTCCTATTGCCACCTTAGGGGCTACCTAGATTTAATAACCCAAGACCAATGCATTTTAATGTAGGTGTGTTTTATATCCTGTCTCAAGCCTGGATGCTGAAACCAACTGTAGCATTTTCTCTTCCCATTTCTCCTCGTGCATCAAAATCGGATTGTTTTTTATTTATTTGAATGCTGCAGAAGGAAGTGAAGAAAAGCTTTTCTTGTGAGAATAATAAGAGACTGAGGAGGAGGAGGCAACAGAGATTCCACTCTGTTTGAATCAACCGTGTTTTTTCACAAAGGAAAAGCACTTATGTTTATACAAATTGCTATAAACTCCTTTAATAACCACCCTGCTAGAGGGAAGTCCTGGGAGCTAGAGGGCAGTGTTGCCCAAATCCTGCAGCCTCTAAGCAGCCAGATGGGCTTTTTCACCCTACTTCTTTCTAGCCCAGGTTATTTTGCCAAAACATGAACAGATGTGGGGAGCCCAAGCAGCACAAATGCAGTAGCTTGAAACCCAAAGGAAAAATAAGAAAATTCATTTACTAACTTAACCAGGGTGTGCTTTTTGAGACCTGCTTGCTCAGATCTGCCTTAAAAACTTCTGGAGCATAATACAAGCCCTAAGTGTTCATCAGCAGCATCTAATCCTTTTGTGACTGGGCTCTGCACTCTTATTAAGGCACCCATAGCCACTTGGCTCCCCTCTCCTTCCCCAGCTTCAATCCCAGCGAAAGAAACCATGCAAACAGGAAAGCTGCCCAAAGCAGGAGCTGAAGAAACCCCCCTGCAGACAGAGAACCGCAATGCAAAAAGCCCCCCAAGGTCCCCCCAAGTTAACTGTTGTACAAGGGCACTACCCTCGAGATGCTCTGTCTGCAAATGGGGCACTTCTTGGGCTCTGGCAGAGCTTGGTAGCACTCGTTACATGAGCAAACGTGGCCACACTCCAGGAAGACGCAAGCTTTGGTGTTGCTCAAGCAGACAGCACAAGCGTTTTTGAGCGTCTCGCCACCCTCCGCGCTGCCCTCACGCGCCAGCCGCTCCTGGGCCTGCCGGAATTCATCCTGCATCTGCTTGAGGCGCCGCTTCTCCTGCCGGTGCCGGTACTGCTTTCTCAGGATGAAGAAGAGAACAGCGCAAGTGGCGAGGCCGAAAACGACGGTGAGGATTTTCCAGAGCCGCACGCTGGACTCCTGCTTCTGCAGCAACTCGTCGAAATCCAGGCTGCTGAGGTAGTACTGCATGCCTTGCTTGGGGGGCTGCAGCTTGATGGTGTTGTTGTCCAGGATCAGCTCCCCGACACCAGTCAGTGTGGTCCCCACCTTCAGCATCTGCTCCGTCTCCTGGATGCCCTTGGGGCGTTCCCCACTGATGTAGTGGCCGATGACGTCGGTGAAGGACTGGATGGAGGGGTGGAACTTCTCGTAGACCGTCTCCAGGCTCAGCTCTGCTGCCTCCAGGGGCTTCATCACCCTCACGCTGACATCTGCACCGTCCTCGGGTGGCACCAGGTCAAAGGGGGCCGTGTTGGTCCTCTGGTGAATGATCTTCTCGCAGTCATTCCTGGGGAAGGAGAGATTAATGAATGTGACAAACACAGAAGGGTTTCACACTGGTGCTTCCCCCAGAGGGAAGGCCGGAAGGGTAGGAGCAAGTTGCCTTTCTGCTAGTTTGGGGTAAAAAAACAGCTGAAGCTGCTGCAGAGATACGAATGCACTGCCTGCTCATCCTGGAGCTCCAGGACCACACAGCAGGATTCAGGGCCAACAGCCAGTCCCAGATTTCCTTAGACGTGACAGAGCTTCTGAGCTATTCCCAAGCTCTCGCACCTGCATTACCACCTGCCCTATGTGGAATCTATCCCATTGGGATGCACTCTGGAGCAGTTTCTGTCCCTCAGACAATGCAGCTCTAGGCTAGGCTGTCTTCTCTCACCACTTCTGCAGCCTCCCCGACGTTGCAAGGACAAAGCTCATGCAGATCTAACACCAACTAATCCCCCGGACGTATTTGCAACACGGACGAGCCTCCGTGCACTGTGTTTCGCCCAGGCAAATTTATTAAGTATAAACCGATTAGCTGAGACTGTTTCAGCAGCTTCAGCAACTACCTTACAGGCTCCTGAGTCTGGGCACATTAGCACAGGTATCACCTGAATTCAAATGATTGTGACTTTTTGCTAGGGAAACGTTCTATGACGACCAGTACTGGGCAGCAGTGACAGCTCAAAACTAAGTGCATTTCTTGCAACCTCTGTATAAATTCGGCAATGTCTGAAATCCCATCAGTGTGTAAAACTCCTGAACGGCTGTGTGACCTTCCCAACCCCTGAAAGAAAATGATCAGCGAGGAGGACAGTGACCAAAGTTTAGGCTGATTCTGACCTTCAAATTTGGGGAAGGAAAGGTCCGAGGGAAGAGAAATTTCTCATGTGCCAGGAAGTGCTGATTCTAGGGCAAAGTGAGCCAAACTCTACCCCCTCCAACTTTATTGATTCAAAACCCCTTGGGAGCCCCGGAATAAGCTGTGAGGACACGCTTGGAATCTGCCTAGGGAGCAATCAAGCTATTAACTTCCAATGCTCCCGTCCAGCAGCGAGAGGCAGAGTTCAAAGCAGAAGTCTTTTTCTAAGGGGGAAAAGCAGAAGTCTTTTTCTGAGGGGCTGCGGAGCGGCACTGAGAGCACTCTCGGAAGGAATGTGGTTGCTGGGCCGCACCGCTGCCCAAAAGCGGGTCCTTGTCCCCGCTGTGGCAGAGGGGGTTGGACAGGGGGGGCCTTGGGGACCCCTGCGCGCGCACGGCGAGCGGCCGGGCGTGTTACCAGAGGTGCGTGGTGCGGTTCCAGACCATCTTGTGCTCCTGCAGCGTGAGCCGCTGCACGACGCCGTGGCAGCCCTCCACGAACTGGCTGCTCAGCGTCTCCTTGGCTGAGCGCACGGTGCCTCGGGGGGGGGAAACAGCAAGAAAAGACGGGGTTAGTTAGGCTCCTCCCCAGCTAAAAGAAGTCCTCGATTCTCCCAAATAAATGAGGGACTTGGGGGTTATATCGTTGCTTGTCCCCTAAAAAGGGGGTTATACGATAATCTCTTACCTAGGGGACAATGAGGTTTATCCCTGACTTCCCCCCACTTAAAAAAAAAAATGGTATTGGGCTTAAATCCACTGAAAAAGGGTGATGTTTGGGTTAGACTTCCAGAAAGGGTGTTAGGGTTCCAGTCCCCTCCAAAAAGGGAGGTGTTGGGGTTAAAATAACTCCTCAAAAGGCAGGCAGGAAGCGTGGGCCGGCTGAGTTGCCCTGAGAGTGTTGGGGGAGTAAATACCTCCCAAAACGGAGGTGCTGGGGTTGAACCGTCACCCTCCCCAACAGAAAAAGGGGGTGCTATGGCGGGGGGGGGGGGGTAAGGATCCTCCTAAGCGGGGGGCGCGGGGGTCCCCTCGGGCTCGGCACCTTGTATGACAGCGTAGGGCAGGCAGCGGCCCGGCGCCTCGCGCAGCGCCTCGCGCAGCTCCGCGTCCAGCCGCAGCCTCCGCGCGCCCTGCGGCGGGGACGTGAGTGTCCTAGCACACCTGGGGAAAGAAACAGGTCCT
>JAVCKT010111138.1:0-14413 GCA_032273925.1 Rhynchotus rufescens
TATTTAGGGAATACCACGACCGATTTCACAGTGCTATGTTATTTTATTGTTATGGGCCCCTACTTAAGAGGGCAACTTTGATCAAATAGGAAAGAATTTAAAATAAATAAATAAAGATAGCTTAGCATAGGTTAAATCCTATCAGGACAAGTCTCCCAGCAAAGCACGCTCGCCTTATGGTCTAGATTACTCATTTATCGCTAGCTTTGCAGACTCCTTTTTTCTAGCAGCTGCATATGGTCAATTCTCTCCTTTTTAATATTGAATCTCTCTTAATTGTGCCTAGGAGTCATTTTAATACAGATAATTGAACTTCAGTTAATTCTGCATATGTCGTTCCAGATTAGTTGCTTACTCCTGCTGATTTAAGGCTGGTATTACTCATTTATGCTACGGGTGCTTTTCACTCACTGCCACATAGGCACTTCAGTGTGACTGTTTTTTAAGCCTTCTATAAACACATTGTGTTTGTTCCTACTCTGTAGGAAGCTGTAGCAGAACATATACAATTATTATAAACCTTTTTCCTTAAAAAAAAAAAGCTATGATAACTTTTATTGCTTCATGGTCAGTAGTAAGATCACCCGGAAGAAAATGGGAGTTTTCACTCTGAATAGGTGGCTTATTAAGAAAACATACACTTTTTTTAATTCTCATACACTTTTTTTAATTCTCAATTAAATCTATCTCTATAATGAGATAGATGCCCACATATTTGAGCGGCTGAGCCCTAGAGCTGCTGCTGCCAATTTTGACTCTGCTAAATTGCAAGCTAAGAAATGCTAAGCTGAGATCTGGAAGCCATGGGCAGAGGCTAAAACAGATGTGAACTTTGTAAAGATGCTCCAGCACGCTGAGCTTCTGGTAGAGGTGATGTTGCTAGAATGGGTTTGACTCCAAATCACTCCGCGTCGTGTTGCTTTTGGCAGAGAGAACTTGGAGTTTCGACCCTCCTCACCATTGTGCAGGAGGAGACACTTCTCTAGTTTCTGTTCACATTATCAGAGATGCCTTCATCCAAAATTGGTTAAATAGTGTCTATAAAAAGAGTAGATCTGGAATCTACTTAAATTCTGCATGGTCAGAGTTAAAAATCCCAAGCTGGGATGTAGTATGGGACACTGCTACTTCCTTGTGAGGCGACTAAAACGAGGCCTGAAGAGTATTGTATTTTCCTTTTGAAATGACGTTCCCGTTCCAAAATGTCCATAACTATTATATGGAAGAAGAGTATATTAAGTCGTTATTAGGGTTGCAGGGGCAACCTCTAAAATATGTAATTTGTTTACCTTGTGTGGAGAGAGCTCGATAAGGGCTGGGCTTCTCAAATTTACCTCTGGGATGCTGCATCTCCGTACTTGCCTCTATTCATTACTGTGGCTAATTACCACAATCTATCTTGATTGGAGAAATTAAAGTCCTCATCGAAATGCATTGATTGAATTCAGAACTTAAATTAGGCTACAGTAGAGAGAGAAGCTGGCAATATTGAAATTCAGCAACTTGTGGTTGAGAGTTTCCCTGTTTTATTGGCTAAAAAGCATCAAACCTTCCCATGTGGCCAGGGCTCTGTCTCCGGAGGCACGACTGGAGAACACGGAGCCATCGTGATGTGGATTTCAGCTCAAATGCAACAACAGGGCTTCTTTGCAGCATCTCCATGGTGAGAAACCGAGTACACTCTGGTTGGAAAGTCACAGTCCCATTTTGCAGCCCTCTGAAGTTGCCTGGTGTGATGAAGGGAGCTCAGGGCAGCTGTCCAGAAGCTGCTGCAAGCAGCATCCTAAAAAAGAACTGAAAAGTGATTAGACCTGATAGGGCTTCTTTATCTTTCCTGGCTTGCACTTAATTAAATAATTTTAAAAAGATCCCTTAAAAGTTCAAGGTTTCCATAATAACACGATGCAATTGTCTCACTTGCTGTGGTCAGCTGTTAAAACTGAGACACTAGATTCATTCAGTCATAATCAATCACAAATGAACAACAATTTTGTATTTAAAATAAATGGTTTGCTCTGAATCACAAGGTATAAAATTTCAGTAAGTTATTCCCAAGAATTTGATCGTCTTAATACTGGAGGTAAAATAGAGCTGATCCTTGGTTCTTGAATTCCTTTCCTTTTTAAGGAGAGCATGGCTGTTTAAATAGGAAAAATCCTGTTTAATGCCTAGCTATATTTTCTCGCCTTAAAATTGATTAGATGTATGATTTTTCTAGTCTGACCTCCTGCATAATGGCCAGGCATTAGAATTTTTCCTACTGATTTTTATAGTGAGGAGAGTTGTATTCCCTAAATAGATAAGAGAGCAATTATTAAGAATGATAAATTGCTGTGGAATTAGAGTAGACTTTTTATTTTAATAAAAAAAAATCCTTGAAAACTCCAAGTATCTCTTAAATTTCATTAGGTGGGCTATTACAGTGGCAAGAAACCTTTTGTTATGAAGCAATTGGCGTTTATTCTCCATTTTAATCATCATCATCCATTTCTCCCCGCTGGCCGTGGTGACTGTAGTGTCAATCATGAAGGAAACTGTAGATATTTTAGGGCTATTGAACAGGAGGGCGAGCAACGTGCGCGGCTCCTCCTGCGCAAGATGAAAAAGGAACCAAGGTTGATGAATGTTGTTTATGTCTCCCTAACAGCCCTAAAGGCATCTCATAGTTTGGTGATAAGAAAATATTTCCTGTCAAGAGACATTAACATCTGTTTTTTGAGGAGTTTAGTCATTACAGGCTTTGCCTGACAACTCGGTGTAGAATAGCTTGATGGATAACTGAGTGAAAGGCTTGAAAGGTCTCCAAATTAAGTCGGTGCTCCAGATTTAATGAGGAACGCTGGAGCACAATAGTATTATAAATATTAACCTTCAAATGGAAGAAAACTTTTGTTTTGAATAATTTTAGTGATATGAGCGAATGAGTAGAGCACCCCAGACTTCAACCCCAGCTACTTCTCTTTCTTATAGTCACTATTTCCCCTTCAGAGTTTCTTAGTATTTATCAGCTATTGACTATCTTGACCTTTGGAAATATGCACTGCAAAACCAGCAAGAATCAGAGATAGTTGTCAGAATGGACAACAATGGGCTGAAACTTAAAACTGTGAGCAATCAATTTTAATCTGTAAAAGTAGTTATTTTAAAATAGCAAGAAATAATAATCTGTTTCTTTGCTGAACAGTATCTTCATATTTTCAGCATCATCAGAAACCCTTCCTACTGCTCTCTCACCCTTGGCACACCCAAATGAAGGTTTAGAAGAGCATGAATAATAACAGAATTGTTATAGCTTCTCAAACTGTAAAATATGTTGCTTTTTTTAAGGTTATCTGATGAGTGACATTAAAGCCTAATGACCTCCCGTTACTGGAACAAAGTCCTTCCATCCTGATGTAGCCAAATGGGGTATAGGATCAGGTGGTCATGGTTTGGAAGTTATGCATAACTACTATATACATGTATATACATATATTTATGTATATGTGAACACAGAGTCATTCCTGCTGTTTCTGAGCTTGTCTTTTGCCTTGTTTCCCATTTGAACGCTGCAATCCAGGGATTCCTGCAGAAGGAGCCTTTGCAGCACAGCTGGTTTTACTCGCCCTCGTTTGCAAGCCCAAAGCGCCTGTTTTCTCAGTGATGTGGGAGATTAAGGCAGTTTTAATGTGGGACAGTAGTCCCAAGACAACTTACATGGTACATGATTATAACTGTAAAGAAAACATGAAATACCTTTGCTCCTAGAAGAGAGGGTTGTATCATCTGTACCTATATTTGCTCTATACAGAACAGAGCAAAGCTCTTCAGGAGGTTTTGTGCTCCTTATCTAGCTTGTCATATCCTGCTTTTGGTTCTCTTTTCCAGTACCTACGTTTGTATTTCTGTTAGGAGCAAAGCAAATACCAACCCCTCTGGAAATTCTAATGAATTTAAATCCAAATGTAAAAATGGGTTGCAAAGCTTTAAGGAAATATTTAAAGCTGCTTAAAATAGTAAATCATTAGCAGATTCATCATCAATCATTAGCATTACAGATGAGTACGTATGTATTTGAAAACCTGTGGTGCTTTGGCTATACCTGGATTAACAGGGTCCACGGGAATTAATTTATAGTGCAGTTGCTGACAGAAATCCTGTGAGAGCTGCTGCCCTGTGTTCTGCAATCGAGATGGTGCAGAAGCAGAGTCTGTGTGCAGGCAGCTTGGCTTTAGCTTAACACCACACCTACATAGTATTTGTTAGTATTGTATTTCTATACTCTTCAGAGGGAATTACTCCTTTCAGACAGCGGGCGTTCCTGGGGGACTGCATGAAGAGCAAGGATACGGGTTCTCCTTACTGTAGGAAACATGTCACTATGGGCTGTTGTTCTTCCAGCATTAGTCCTGGAATAAAACGGGTACCGCAGCAGCCTGTAGAGCATGTCATCTTTTCATATATATTATATATATATATATACACACACACATTTCATATATATATAGTGCTTGGTAAGGCAGTGTTGAGTTTGGATTTATAGCAAATGTGCAGTGGTACTTGCCTCATGGAATACAGGAGTTTAACAGGATGATTATATGTGTATATATACATACATGTGTCTCTGTGGAAAGTGGAAATACCTTATAATAATGGCTAATACATTAAAAGTAGAATTTCACAAAAACTTAAGCTAAATTCTCAGTTGAAATCAAGAAGAGCAGGTTTTCACTGGGCAGGGTTGAGTTAAATTGCCTACTATTTTTTCCCCCCGATGTCTCTCTAAAGATGAATGAGAGTCACGCCAAAGAAATCACAACGTCATAGGTGTATATTTTAAAGAAAGCCTGTTCCTGTCAGGCTGCTCTCTGCTCAAGGCAGATTACTTCTAGCTTTCCTGGACCTCTCAGAAGTGCATTGCTGGCAACGGGAATTTGTGCATTAGAACAACACCGAGCAGCAGGGCGTTTTCCCTGAGTACCTAAGTACAGAAGTCCTAGGCCTCAACTTTTTCCTCTTTGATGGAAAAATTATTACCGCCGTAAGACTGTCAATTGATCTTAAGCCAAGACATGATATAAAACTGAGTAATTCAGGCAAGTGAAAAGATCTCTTGTAGAGGAGTATGGCTGTTCAAGCATAAGGTGGAAAAAGAAATCGTCGAGAGCTACAAATGGAAGTTAGGCACTTAAAACCAGGTAGTTCTGTGAACAGTTTGACTTGTTCTGCCTCTTGGCCTCCCTGAATGCTTTCAGGTTAATGTATTTTAGCGTGTTTATTATGAATTGTAAGAGCAGTAAGGAATGACGTGCCCCGTTTCAAGCCGTATGTGCTTTACTTCTGAATCTCAATCCGTGCAGGTCCACGCACCCAGTTTGGGGTTCCTGCAGGTTAGTGAGTTCAGTTATTTGTGGTTCACAGTCACTAAGTGCTGCATTCTGGTTCATGTTGGAAGAAATCGGCCCTGAGAAGGGTTCTAAGTCGCCTCCTGTTTATTATCCTAGCTGCATTTCACCACTGAGTAAACACAGTTAATCCGTTGCTTTGATTTCAGGAGTAAATGCATTAATGCATCCATATATATTGCTGATCACAGCAGCCTCTGACAATGAAATATGGTATTTACTGATTTAAAAAGTGCATAGGAATCAATATGATCCGTTTTGAGCATCTTGGTGATAGGGAAATTGTATTGTGACACCCAAAACACGGTGCAGGAAGGCATTCCACACTGTGAGAGTTGTTGGTTGGAAAATGGTAGCTCACCAAAACTGACGTTTTTGAGGGGAGCCGTGTGTACTCTAACATCTTCAGCAGGAGAAAGTCCTGAAAACTTGGATTCCCTTATTTCTAAGTTGTATGGTAGGTAATACTAAAGTATTTCTGGTTGGATTTTCAAGTTGCACAGTAATGCGGAAGTGTGGATTTTTTTAAGATTAATTTGTGAATTTTTCTCGGCATTAAGTTTCCTAAATCCTAAACGTTTTACAAATTTTGTGTATACTTAAAAATTTTTTTTTAGATTTCTAGGTTGAGATGTTTTTGAGAGTCTTGAATCAATTCAGAGTAGCCTTTGAAATATTTCAGATTTTAGAAAACATCTGTACCTGCCAGTGCTTCACATTGAGCAGACTGTTCTCTGAACAGCTTTATCTACATTTTCTGCTTGTGAATTTATCTCCCCATCTTTCATTCGCTTTGCTGCCTATATTAGTTATGTTAGTTCATTTTAGGTTTGATTAAGAGTGCAGCTTTTATCTTCATTCTTTCAATACCAAGCATGGGGATCATTCTCATAGTGTCGTACGCATCTTTCTCTGCATTCATTGCTATCTGCTATGGTAAAAGCTCCTTAAAAAAAAAAAAAAAAAAAAAAAAAAAAGCCGTGTTCCATTTTTATCTCTTAGAGATATGTGCAAAGTTACCCTTTCTCTTGTCCCTAATTTTAATTCCTGCAGTGTAACAAACTTGATGATAATTCACCTCAACATGAGGACTGTCACATGAACCAAACCAACTGGTGTGAAACTGTCTGGTTTTTAACCAAGTGGAACAATGTCACCAAAGATAACTGCAGGTTGAATTTAATATGTTGCAGGACATATTGATTCATGAAAATTATCCTTAGAGGAAGGATGATAGGCCGTGGGGGACAGATGAAGGAAAAAGTATCCTTACGACTTGCAGAGGGCCAAGGATGGTAATATAAATCAGAAGTTTAAAAAAGAAAATTACAGAAGTGTTTTTGTAACAGCTGTAGTGGGTGGAGTGAAGATATTGCAACAGATGAAGCATTTTTTCTTGCCATGGTGTGATATGTATGAATTGGAGAGGAGAAGTCTGTGGGTTTCCATGTTGGGGGGGGTGGAGGAGCATTGGCTCTTTCTGGACACACTTAGAAATAGAGGTATCTACCCATTTTAATTATTTTGGAGATCAAGGGTGTGTAAATAAACGTATATGTGTGTGCATGCATGTACGTAGATATGTGTTTGCATATTACGCAGCTTTGTAAACTTATTGCTGCACTGATAACCTGCACTAAGGTGAAAAAAGTGTGGTGTTTCATTGAATCTTCACTGTGAAGAACAGAGAACATCCCAGATCTTCTGCAATGAGCTGTGACAGCTAACTAATAAGCTGAAACAGTTGAATAGGTTCATAATAGCACTTATTTTTAACTATTCTGCCCCCATTTGAAACGTTGAACCATGAAATAGGATTTAAGGCAAACTGTGTTTAGTGTTTTGAGATTAAAATCTCACCCAGATATATTTTTAGAGAAGTTTCACTTGCAAATGGGCTCTTAATTCTGAACCCAAAGCAGCCTCTCTGTTGCCTTCCTAAAATCCTGACTTGCACCTGGGTTCTGGCCCCCTTATAGTGCAGTCTGTGCAATAGTAATAGCTGCCCTTTCCTCTTAAGGTTCATTTAAATTAGGATTTACTTTCCTATTATTTCTAGGGTAATAGGAGTCTCTGACCAGAATGTCTTCATGTAACTGTCTCAAAAGGGAAGTGTGAGTTTCCTATAAGGTGGATTACTTAATATTCTACAGTGCCATATTGAGACGTGTTGAGTCTTGCATTTTGCACTTGGAAACAAGCAAGTGGATTGACCAAGAGGAAGGGATCCATATCCTCTCATTCCTCTTGCCTGCCTAGTTCAATATGTCTAGACTAAGCCCCTTAAAGCAAACTGAAGAAACTCCTTGGATTCAGCCCCCTTGTTCTGCACTCGGCTTCAAGGCACCAAAGCGAAACATCCCGTTTGTTCCTGCTGGGACAAACGTCAAACTACCACTGCCGCCTACCTGCAGGCTCGGAATTAAACCCAGAATTAACACCAGGCTCTAGGCTTGCTGCTAAGTTCGTAGTAGATCGTTCGAGTCCCAGGAGGCTAAAGCAGAAGTTTTGCTGTTTTGTTGTGACAATGTGGGAAGGAAAATGGAGCTATTTAATTGAAATGGAGCTTAGGATCTACTGTGTTTTTAGAATAGGCTCTCCCATTGAGTAGACAAGTTGGCCGTTTAAGCAAATTAAGCTTTTGCTAACATGGAAAGCTGCTTGTCTTAAATGAGGATTTTGTTCCCTGTTTCCTTTTCACCTTCTTGATATTGCAGCAGCCATAAGACTTTGTTTGAACTCGCAGCTCTCCCAGTGAGCCTCATGCCAGCACTGACATTTCATGCTTTAAGTCCTTCTTTCTCATCTTGATCCGGTGTAGAGTCTTATTTTAATTTATCTGAGTTTGATAAGATTGTCAACCTCATCTTCCTTCCTTTACCATGAAATATGAAAATAGCTTTATGCTCTGCCTGTGGTTTCCTTAGGCACACATTGTTATTTCTTCTGTCTGAATGAAATCTCCAGAAAATACAAAGCTATAAACTTGTGCTAGGGTTTTTATTTCAAATTCTGCATTTTTTTCTTCTCAGTGACTCACTGCTCTTCCAGGCAAGTCTCTGGAAAACCTTACTGCATTCGCAAGGCTTCTTTGGATGATTTTATCCCTTAGCAAAGATTCCTTGAAAACTTTGTTTGCATTTTGTCTGTCTGTTCCTTTGCTTCTCTCTTGTGTGCGATCAGCATCCTTTGGAAATTCAAACAACCCTTCATTCGGAGAGATTTATCTGTTGCTAAGTATCTTATTTCTATAATAGCTTCAGATTTTGTAAAAGCTTCTGTTAAACCTTTTGCCTAGTTGTGATAAATTAAATTTTAGAAGATGCACAAGATACTTCATTGCCTCCCTCTGAAGCGGAGGTAGGAGAGAGGAGAGATTTAATCTCAGGAATTTGCAGAAAAGGAGATTCCACGTGCAGAGCAAGGGACTAAATTCATTTAAAAAAAAAAAAAGTTAATTGAGTGAATATTTTTGTGGTCAGATTCAGAGCTCATTAAAGAGACTTCGTCATTAAATCCCAGCCTTTCATTGACTGAAGTTCAGATTAGGTGGCTCTTCCCTTTTCCTTCTCCAAAAACAAATTTTCTGAATGTTCCCGTCACAGCAGCCTCCACTTCCCTTGGCTGATACACATATATCAGTTCCTGTGTGTGTACAACTACGTGTAAACACGCAGATTCAGTCTGAACATGTGGCTGGGTGTCAAGTAGCTGCTTTTAGCTTTGGGAGCTGGAGAGAAGATCCAATAAACTCCAAAGAATCTGCCTTTCATGGAGTTAGGGAATCATCTCAGCTGGAAAAGATCCCTGGAGATCCTGTAGTCCCACACCCTGTTCCAGGCAGGTCCAGATCTGTGTGCTTGAGTTCAAAACAAGCTAAAATTAATTACATCCTGCTCAATAGCCTTCATATATATACACATTTATGTGCTTATATTTCAGACTATGTTAATTGTGCTTAATTTGCACATGTATGGGTAAAATAGCGCTCTGCTTTTGGGTGCAGGACTAGATATTGTTACCATATTTTTCAGCGTCAAAACTGAAAATAATCATAAAATACACAAAAATCCTGTATAAAGGAGGCATTTTCCATAGCAATCTCTTTGTAAATTTATTCTTTTTCTAGTAGACTCGAGTGATTATGTCGTTTTTGGCAGCAGGGGAAGTCTAAGCAGGTTTGTGATTCACTTGTTCCTGAAAGAAAAGCAGTGCTGAGATGCTCCATGAAACAGAAGGTCTAGGATTAGGCCACTGAACTGCTGAACCCTTGTGAGGAGGAGGCCTCCTTTCAACTCCCTCAATGGAAAACATTCATCGTGGTCCTTGTTGGATTTAAAGAAAAAAATAATGATAAAACTCATCTTTCTCACCCTTGGGGAACTTCGGTGTTGATTCTAAGCTCTCCTTGAGGGAATTTGGCACCCTGTGTACCTGTGATGATTCTGTGTCCCCCAAGAAATTTCTGCAGCAGGAAGAAAGGTTTTATTTCTGATGGTCTCTCGTGTCATCTCATCGTGTGCCACATCTGTACACAGCTGCTCCCTGCTTTGCAGTTAGAACCAAAGCAATATTTAGCTGTATCCTCATGTCCAGCTATAGACTTGCAGATCAGCTGTAGCTCTTTTTCTTTATTTCCAATACATAGGGATTTTGAAAACAGCAGTAAGTGTTTAAAGCCTTGTGTTGATAAAAGCAGCATTTTTCTAGATCCTCGCCCGTATTAAGGGAAAGAAATGCCACAATAAAACAGAATTGGGGTGCTGTTAGGGACCTAACTAAAATATATGCCTGTGGTTAAGCTGATGAAGGGAAAAGAAACCTTCCTAGAGGCACCTCTATCTCACCTGTTCTGTAGCCACCAGTGTTATGATGTAATTGTGTGATTTCTGATCCTTGATGGGTTCCTGAAAGGAAAATTGCAGTTCTCAAAGTTACCATCTTAGCGAAGTTAGGATCTTTTATTTGGTGGCCAAAGAACCCAAGAGATGGTCAGTGTTACAGTTATCTTTCTTAGTATGACTTGACCAACCTTGGTGTTCCTGGTTTTGCATTGTGTTGTCCTTGCTTTTATTCTCAAGTTAATCTTTCTTGTATGATTGCCACTCTTCTATGATTCCTACTCTTTTTTTAATTATTTCTTTTTATTATATTTTATAGCAAATATATTGGTGTTTGCTACTTTGAAGGTAAATTTGGGCAACATTCAAGTCATTCATCTCTTGAGCCTACTGCCTTGACACCAGTGTAGTCATAAATGGTCAGTTATAGCACTTAGAGACAAGGATATAGGGCAGAAATTTTAACCTAGCAAAAAATAACTGCATCAAATCTGGCTGCTTTTAAATTCACTTTGGTTTGAACGTTGAACTTGAACCCCAGCAGTGTCAAACCTCCCAGGGGATGGATAGATGGGACATGGGTATTGGAGGAGGATTGCCAGCTCTTTGTTCAAGGGGTTAGAGAGCAAATAAAAAACTAATTAGCAGGCATTAATTAGAACACGGTGTTCTGGTCAGTGGTTGCATTTGCTGAATACAGTTTGTACAGGTGCTTTGTGCCAACCGCACAGGAAAGGAAGGGAAAAGTGCAAGATGCTGAGTGTATATAAAAATATATTATAGTTAAGGCAGTAGGTTTAAATGGATGATGTGATTAATTGTGCAGTGTCTTAGCTGCTGCAGAGTAAAGGCAGTGCCCTTCTACACCCATGTCTAGCTCTCTTCCTAGAGAGGAGTGAACACTGTAGTTCTGAACTGTTTGCTTAGTCTGTTTGTACAACTGTTGTTAAGTTCAGACTGTGCTAATAAATCAAAAAAAAAAAAAAGCTGCTTTAAATTGGAAGGCTTCGTAGTGATGAACTGGAAATAGAGTTTGTGCCATCAGAGGCCCCTGCTAAGGCCACTGTGGATATAACCCCTAAGGCGTGTCAGAGTAGCTGGTTGCAGATGGCATTGGCTTTGGAGTCATTTTGTCATTCTTTTTTTTGGTTTATAATATAAGGCTTTGTAATCCAGTTTTATGTCTAAAGAAGATTCTACTTGGTAGCTACTTAAACAAAAATTTGTAGACTAGATTTCATGCCCAGCTTGCTACCGACTTTGGATTTTTTCAAGGTAATTCTGTTTTCTTTAGTGACATTTAACATCCAGATATTCCACCCTTGTGCCCGAGTGAAACTGATGTTGTTGAGAGACACCTCGGTTTTGTTTCCTGCTTGTTTTGCAGGCAAGAGCTCAAAGAACATCTGCAAAAGACCAACGTAATCCCTTAGCTAGTGGAAATAGGAGAAGTAATCTCATTAGGTGCCTAGCGAGGCTATGGAAATAAGTGCTAATCTCATTGCCTCTGAAGGACGTTCAAAATTGAATTTCACACTTTAAGTTGAGTATTACCTGAGAGGTGGTGCAGCTGAGATGTTGTCAAGCTCTCTACTGGGCCTTCATCCCTCTTGATGGCTGTTTTGTTTCTTGAATCTTTAGTGTAAATCCTGCTAGTATTGAAATAGTTTTGTCAAGATGAACAGAAAATCAAACAGTTTCCTAGTTTTCTTTCACACTCCATTGTTGGTTTCTAAGGAATAATAGGCAGCTCTTGCATTCTGGAGCTCTGGAGTCCTTCAAGAATGAAGAATTAGAAGAAGTGTCACCAAATTGTGGTAGCACCTACAACGCATGGACCTCCTGGGTCAGTAGATGGTCCTTCAGAACTGTATCATGCCAGCGTAGCACCTCTGGGAAGCATCAAATATGACCTGTGTGGACATGGAGACAAGTCCAAGCACAGCCAGGCCAGGTTTGGAGAGCAGGATGTCTCATAGTGCAGGAGCAAAATAACATTTTGTTGGCTCACGTGCTAAGCCTGAACGCCAGGTGGATGCTTCAGACCCATTTTGCTGCCCATAAAATAGCCACAGTGCAGGTTAATTTTTTGAATAAAAAGCAGTTTTTAACAAGGTCCCTCCATTGTGGCTTTGCATGGTGTGAATCAGAGCACAAAGCTAAGTGTGTTGAGTTTAAGATTGTAGGGGAAGTTACAGAATAACCACCTTCCTTGGTGACATTAATGCATCGCAGGACAGTGTTCCATAGGACAGGCTTTATTTTAGCAATAGAGACGTGTTTGGTATAACTAAAATTTATCCAAATGTCTTTTATTTGTGTGTGTGCGCGTGTGTCTAGCCTAAATAAAGATGTCTGTGTATATGTGGAAATCCTGTTACAAGGCTGGTGAAAATTTGGCGTTTAAATTAGATTTGGGTAATTAAAACTTGGCTGTCTGAAACTGTTCTATCTGTCCCATATTGGAGAATAGGCAGAAAAGGGGGAGCTGGGGAATTTAAAACTCTCGAACTGTACGAGATTTGTGTCTCTGCACAACCAAAGTTTCAGAGGAGAGCTTATGACTAGTATAAATTACCTATATAACATTATGTATGTCAGCACAAGGGGAAAGGAGAAGTCAGTACACACATTCCCACGTTCATGATAGGAAGGTTTTTCAAGCCTTCAGCTTTTTTTTTTTTTTTTTTTTTAATTTTGGTGATAGCATCTTCTGATTTAGAAGTATTTAAAGTAGGGATAGTTTAAGCTTTGCTTTTCTCGTACCTGAAAATTTGAGTTCTGCTTAAGAAATTGGGTAGTGACTAGGGGATTTTTTTAACAACAAAAAAAAAAAAGCTTGTAGATGGAATGAAGAACAAATATTAGCTTTAATTTATCCTGTGAGCAGAATCTAAGCTTTAGCCAGGCCATGCAAAGCCTACAAATACACAAATATTCCGTGCAAATGTTTGTGATTCTTTCTGTGGCTGGCAAATAGGCATTGACCTTTAGCCTCCCGGGTTTGGGAGAATAGTACTAAATGGGGCAATTGGTGCTATATTTTTTATTAAATAATAAATAACAAATATCCTTAAAACATCACTCTGGACAAAAGACCTTTCTTCAACATAGCATCATTTTAATATTTGAATTCAGTTGCTCAGTTTAGTAGTGTTTCATTTGGGGATCAAGTGGAGCAATGGTGAAGGCAGCCGGAGTGAAATAGCCCAGGAAGTTGTTATACAAATTTCATTGCTGGCAGGGAAAAAAACCTGAGATTGCAGGTTCCTTTCCAACCTCTGATTGCTCCTGAAAAGTTTCTGGTGATTAAGGACTAATTTGTAGCAGGTCCTTGATAGTGGCTGGGAACAGCCCGTGTGCTTCTCATGACAGGTTCCAGCTATAGGCAGTTTCATCACTTTGCTCTGTGTCTTTTGCTCTGCTCGTTGCTTTTTGCTATGCTGAGCTTCGAAAGAAAGCAAATAAAGAAATAAACAGTCCTGGTAAAAATATATATAAATATATGCTTGAAGAATTTGCTGTTTTCCAGTAGCTTCATGAACCTTCCTTGCCCTTAGTGCAGAAGAAGGAGCAGCCCTCTGAGCTGCGGCATCTGCTTTTGTATTTGAGAGAAGAGAATCCCGTGTCTGGGATTGCAGATTCCTAAATCACAGAAACAAGCAAGAAATAGTGTTAAATGTTACAAAGTTGGGTCTTTACTGCTCAGATGGGTCAGTTCTCACAGATGAATTGGGTCAGCAACAATCCTCATGTGTGGGGGTTCATGGGTGCAATATTGTGCTGTGCTCATCCCTCTCTGTCTCGTTATTTCTCATAAATATCATCCCCCTTCCCTACCATGCATGTGCTTGGGAAGGAATGTTGTTAAAATAACTCAGCCAGCTCTGTTTAATGTAACTGTAAATAAAAATTAATACTATGTTGGAAGCAGACGTTTGCCTGAATATTTATACGTGTTGCTTCCAGGTTTTTTATTGATATTATAACACCTGGAGGAGAGGACTTTACAGCTCATCTTTATGATACATGGCTAGGTGCTCACTCCTTATAATCCTGCACCAGGTATCAGAACTCACTGCAATGGGGGGAGCTCCAGAAAAACTGGGATCACCAACAGCTCCAGAGCTGACCAAGATGGTCCAGAGCTGAAGCCCTCAGCTAGAAAAGTTTTACCGTCATAAACTC
>JAVCKT010111176.1:0-23085 GCA_032273925.1 Rhynchotus rufescens
AATAAAATAAAATAAAATAAAATAAAATAAAATAAAATAAAATAAAATAAAATAAAATAAAATAAAATAAAATATAATGGTAGACTTTGATTCCTTAAAAAAAAAAGGCCAGAGGAAAAAAAAAGTTTTCTCATTTTTACACATTTTTTTAACCTCTTGTCCACAAAAACTATTCTCAATAGTTTCTTTCAAGTTAATTTTGTATCTCGACAGTCCTCAGGAATATGAAATCAAAAAGTTTACCTGTTCTGATAGCATGAGAAATATTTAAGAGGAAAACTCTCAGAAGTGGATTTTCATATAATCTCATCTTTTTTTCATGTGTTCTTTTCCATGTCATATTTCAAATAGATTGGGGTTTTAAATTAGTTCTTTACACTCACTGTACCTATGACTCAGGAAAAGTTACATTTTTTGGATTACAGTCTGTGAGAAAAAGGGTAATTATACCAGCACTCAGTGAGCTGTTATCCTATCATTTTGAACAAAATTTAAATACATCAAATATGTCAGATGACTAAAAATGCAAAATTAATCAAGAAAAAGTCAATTGCTTTGTATCCTGCTCTTCTTTGACACAAAAAACTCCAAGAAACTTACTATGCAAATATAAAATTAGCAGGCAAAACATTAAAAATAACAGGCTGGGGAAAGAAGAACAGTTATAGGAAGAGGAAGGTGTTTAATGCAATTATTAGGTGTACAGTAAGCTAAACATCAGCTTTCAGAACTCCTAAGTAGATGATATTTCCAAATGTCCTGTCACAGAGCCTTGAACTGTATTTCTCCATATCCAGCAAACATTCATGGGCTTGCAAGAAAAAAAGAATAGCATTTTCAGATTATTATTGTCAACTTGCTTTACACATTGTTGCAAGTGGCAGTTTTTAAAACATTAAGTTTGGAAAAACACTATGAAGACCTGGGATTTCAAAGACAGAGCACCAAGGTGATCCCACTAAATAATTTTTTGCTACAGCTTCTATTTGCCATATCTGCTTTGTAATTTAAAGCTCAAGTACACTTAATGAAGTCAGCTACTAGGCAAACTATGGTATAACTCTTTAGAAAATAACATCAACATTAACAAGGATTTCACTTTCTATGCATTAAAAATGAGTATGTTGTAATAATCCCAATTAAAATAATAGTCAATTCTCAGATTAATTCCCCTCTTCCCCAAATCCTCAGTTTTATAATCAATAAAAGTTTTTGTGGATGTAAAATTTGCCTTTCATTCAAGATTTAAAAGCTTTTGCAAATGTAAATTTGCAGCAAACCAGGAAAGCACACATTGTTCTGTCTTCTTTCAAAATGGCTGCTGTAATAAGCTTAAAACTTGTCTACAAAAGAAAGCAGAGGACGCAGATGTGAATTTACAACTTCAAGCCAGCTCCCCATATCCATATTCCAAGCATGCAGTAAATGCGGCTAACTAGTAGCAGATCTAACCACAAATTACTACTGGGAGTGCTTTCAGACAGAGCAGTGAGATGACTGCCCTGGGCCATGCTATTTTTTGCTCCACCTGATGAAGGATTCATCCCTTGGTAGGCTGATGTCTATGTGGCCATATCTCCTGCATATCTGCTGCATATCTCCTGTGGCTGCAGCATGGTCTTAGATCCACTTAGGCTACACATGGACTTACACCTTCCTCTATTTTCATATTATTCATGGTGACACCTCTGGTCTGACGACCTCTGTGCAACTTGAGTCAAGAACCCTGGTATAAGTACCCTGCTGGATTTGCAAAGGCAGCATAAATAACCAAAACAAAGCCCAGAGAGAAACAGAAAGACTTCCCTGGAAAAATAACTGAATTAATTTCAGGGGTGACTTCATGACAACTGAAACAAATTTTGGGCTGAGTTGCCACAACTCCTCCTTTCCTTCAGTACCAAGCCTAACCTCACCTAAACAATCATCATCATAATAACAGCAATAATAATAATAATGCTTGCAGCAAGCAGGATCCGCTACAACTCCAGCTGATTTTACATTATTCCACCACTAATACTGCAGCTGCATGTTATTTGTAGTAAGTAAGGAAATGATAGGTCTTTCTATACATCATTTCAGCACAAATACAAAGGCTTCTACCTCACCCACCACCAACTTTATAATTCCACTAATTTTAACATAAAGCATAAAACATAAAGAACATAAAAGGTATTCATAAAGCATATCCTTTGTGCTAAGCTTTTCAGTTCTGGTCATATAAATGTAGATCAAAACATAGGCTTTATTTAAGTGTTTTAAGTGTTATCTGCACTTAATCATTCCTCACAATCATGACATTCTCCAACTGCAGGTGTTTGCTCTCACAATTTTGTCACTCACCTGCCAAAATAGAGCTACCTACTTCCATTACTAGGAGATAGGAGACAACTTAATACATAGCTCACAACAGAAAAGTTACTTTAAGGACCAGATCCAAGATTAAACATCACATAGAAACTTAATGGCTTCTCATTCAAAAAAATCTCATGCTCACTCTGTGTGAACAAAATGGCAGATAACCAGAAACTACCTCAACATATAACTAATCATTTACTGATGTTGAGGGGTTTTGTTTTGTTTTGTTTTGTTTAAGTCCATATTGTAGTACATTTCTCAACACAATAGCAGACAACCATTCCATCTGGAATGGTTCATAATAGATGGTAAAATGTCAGGTGATCCTGCTTTTCCCACCAACTGAAAATCTCCAAGTCTACAAGTCACCCTCTAAATCTCCTGGTAATAGGCACTGCACAATTTAAAATTAACCCCAGCGTTCCTATGCACAAGTTATCTTCTTTCTACTCCAACACATTAAAAATGACAATATGTGTGATTAGGCAAAAACAATGTGCTATAGATTAATAACAAATATATATTTCTTGTAGTTGCTCCAGGTTTGAGTGAGATCCTGCACCATACTGCTTTTATGATTCCATTAAAATAAAATATAATGCACAGCTAGTCAAAATCAGCACATATTTGTATGAAAACTATACAGCAGTTTCCCTATCAATTATTCTCTAGAAGATTCAGTTAAGCATATCAATTGAAAAGGACAATCTGCCAAATACTCAGACAGCTCACAGCAATCATTTTCTGTTTCTAATTCTGTATCTTATTATAGCAACTCCATTTTTCCATCTTGTAATATGAAAAGTTACTTTTTAACTTCTGCACAATGTTAGTTACTACACTCCTTAGTGTAGTGATTCCTTAGTGACTATAATCATTTTTAGCATAAGGAACTAAAAGGTATTTTATAATAATATTTATAAGGAAAATTATCCTATTAATTAGGATCTCTATTTTCACTTCTTTCATATAAATGTCTTGAAGTTATTCATGGATAAAAACATATGCATGAGTACTGCAAATCTTAGATTCCAGATTAGGTTCTCCACACTGGACTACACAATAAATTTGAAGAAGAGAGATGATCTCTTAGGTAAAGACTATGAACCTGCACTTGAAACTCCTCTGTCTAGATGAAAAACCTTTCTAATTTTCCTGCACCTTGCAACTCCATTTGTAAAATAACCGTAACACTATTTGACAAGATAGATCAGTGCTACATGACAAAACCATAAATAAAGGAAATATAAACATCTGTGAGCTAGCTTTGAGTTAATTAGCATAGGTTGTAGAAGGCATATAACTATACTCTTGCTAGTTAAGACATTATTTGAGCATTGCATGCTGGACACTTTCTGCTGTAATATAACTTCAGGAGCCTAAATCATCCTAAACTGAGGTCTACCTCCTATGCAGGGGAGAAGGAGAAGCCTCGAGAGCCCAAACTGCACAAGGCACAAAACTGAGCCTGGGGACCTCAGTCTCAGCATGGCTCTCCAAATGCCAGGACACTGCTCAATAGTTTTAAGCCAGCACCTCTGCATGAGTCACCCTCTCACACGGACAGCTGCCTGTTGTAAGGATACTTGTTTAATGTTTGCAGGTCCATGTTTATGCTGCAGTTGCGGGCTTCAGAAATATTTACTGATAAGAAATTCTCAAGGTTACACACACTATTCAACATTCCTCATCTACTGAGAATAGAGAAATTTCTGTCTCATTTTATTTTGATGCTTCTATATGAATTCTGGAATCCTTGGCTTCAGACAACCTATTGCAAATCCTGTTTCACTTCTGTATTGAACACTATATTATTCTCCTAATATATTAGTCTGAGATGAATTCAACAGTGAAATTTATCTTAAGAAAAATATACATATGCTTCACATAAGGCAATTATTACATGATTAATTATTATCAATATATGTAAAAGCCTGAGGTAAGAGACTTCCACAACAAAAGAAAAACATGGTGGAGCATTTACAGCTTAAGTTTCTATGTATATTTTGTAAGAGATATTATGCAAGGCATTCAAATATATTATGATTGTTGTAATTTCTGGCAAATATATTTTCACCTGAGAATATCAAATCTGCCTGATACTGATTACTACACTGAAAGATGAAACATTTTAAAGCCGCAGCAATTGTTTTGAATTGGTATGATGTAGGTGATACCTCTCCACCGCCCACTTCTTTCTGTTTATATAAGCCTAGGTGCTGCTGACACAAACTAGGGAAGAACTATGTTAAAACATGAGCAAAATTCTTCATAAACATCTTTTAACTCATAGAATTATTATATTCTAATCCATGTCAATATTCTCTTGTCTGGAAACCTTGCAGCACTGCATAATTTCAGTGATGGGAGACTATATTAACATTAACTTGAAGGATTACTTAGGACAGCCCCATCACAAGCTCCCAATAGGCAAGGTGCACAAGATACAAAAGCAATCACTTGCTATTTCATATCCACCCAAAATATGTTGTCCATTCTTGTGAGAGTATTGCAGAAAAAAGAATCAAATGCAGCTCTTTCAAGAGTGCTTATGTATTCTCAGTAAAACTCTTCTGAAAGAAAGCTAGAGGCCACCTTGATGCCTTTCTGTAAGACACCTTTACAAGATGGACAAGTCTGTCTTTACATACTGATGATAATTATCTGTTGACCTCAGCAGTCGTTTTCATTGCTCTGTTTCTCTGCTTTGGGCTTTATAGGTCACATTTCGTGCTAATTGGGAATTAAAAAAAAAAAAAAAGAGAGAGAAAGAGAGGGAGAGAGAAAGCATTCATTAATGTCCTAGTTAGCTATAGATGATTTTATAAAATATCTTTCAAAATTTTACATTTGTATGGAAGAAAATAATTGCACAAAAGGGGAAAAAGCCACCATGTATCCTGTGTGGACCCTTTTATAAGAAGACAGAGGAAACATGATTAAGCAACTGAAAGAAGTAAATCCTAACCAAGTAATAATCTGAGAATACAGAGGTGAAACTTAAAATAACTTCTGTTCAATTTTTCC
The DNA here is from genome assembly GCA_032273925.1 of Rhynchotus rufescens. NCBI lineage: Eukaryota > Metazoa > Chordata > Aves > Tinamiformes > Tinamidae > Rhynchotus > Rhynchotus rufescens. Next base: position 5,386 of record JAVCKT010111176.1, read on the forward strand.
CTGCCATAAGACAGACTGTTCATATTTGATAGTAGGAAAAGAAGTACCAAAAAAACCCTATTTTTAAGGCACTAGGTATCTAACAATACATTCAGTATAGAGTAGTATTAGTTTTCAGAATTCTTTTTTTGGTGTTGAAAAGGGTAGGAATATTCAAAATAAATGAAAGCTCCTAAAGGAAAATATCTATATCTATTTCATTTCAAAATTTCAAGATGTACTTCATCCTGAAAGTCAATCATCTTGCCAATCAACTTGGAAATGTCAAAAGAAAGTTTCCACAAATTTGACCACTGAAATTCAGGAGAATTAGTGAAAAGAAGATTTACAGTATATTTGTCCTGCCTTCCGAAGTGCTTCCGCTGACTATTAGAGGCCATGCTAGATGACAAATTGTGTCAATTTCCTATGCTACCAAATTAATCTTTAGACTGCTTTTCTTTCCTGAAAATAAAAAGGTGAAAAAATAGATCTGAATTTCATTCATATTAAATGTTGCAAGACATTTGTATGATACATCACAAAAGACATGAAACCACTTCTGTTGAGATAAAAAAAGTACTACAGAGTGGAATTCAGCTGATATTTCGAGTAAATGGTTACAATAAGAGGAAATTTAAAAATATGGCCACTGAGTTAAAAGCAATGTTGTGAGACTAGCTTAATAATTTTATCTACATGAACACAGGAAATATTCACACTGGCTGGCAGCAGAACTACCTCTGGAATATATGGCTCAGTCCTACCCTCAAAGAAATGAATGCTTATGAGTCTTTTAATTTTATAGGAAGATATAGGGATCTTCCACTCTCATAAAGGTATTGTTGAGCTTTAACGACTTTTTTTTTCTCATCAAGACAATATTATTACTTTCTAAGTGTTCAAGATTATTCACTTTGGCACTGACTTCCAATATCTGTTAATAACAGTACTGCTTTTGCTTCCTAGAACTAGAAGAGCGGTTTAGGGCTAATCTGCTGTGCCTGCTTGGCAAACTAGAAGTGCTGCTGCACGTGCATTTTGGAGTTATGCTTCTCCAGCAGTTAATCCTCCCTGGGCTTGTCCCATATGAACCAGTAAAAAGTCTAATTTAGCCCAAATGAGAAGATTTTCAGACTTCTCACAGCTGGTCAATATGTGTTTTCTTTTACTATTTGACTATAGAAGGTTGCTGTTTGCTCAGCAATGAAAACTATGAAAATATTGTCCCTCAAGTGCAGTTTAGAAAAATCAACATACAAACAGTTCTCCCTCAAAAAGTGTGGTCACTTACAATGAGTGAATTTACTATTATATATGGAGCTTTAGCAAGATAGAGGTTCATCTTATGTTTCCATCCTAAGTAATTTTAAGCTGATTATAAGTTTTGTTCTCCCTTTTACTCAGTAAAAGCAGGACACCTTTCTGACTGCATTAATAAAAAAATAATCTGACAACTTGCAAAGTGCAGTTCTGTCTACCAGCATATTTAGAATATGTATATTTCTAAGAAAAGAAAAAAGAATTCTAAAAATAAGACTTCAATTTTATTGAAGTACAATCTGGACAACCCTCCCCTTTAGAAAATGCCTTGACAATGAGTAGAAGAGTGTCATCCACATTTAGCAATACCATTCTTATGTAAGTTTGTGATCCAAGATGCAAAATTAAAATCTAATTTTCCTTCTTTTGACTTCTTTGAAAATCCAGAGTGCGGTTTTTGATTTGAGCTTCTCTGTTATGACCAAAGGGCACTGAGTGATATTTACCTTTGTCATCTGCCTTTATTTTTCCCATTGTTTTTAACATAAAATGACACTTTTAAAAAGTGCTTATTTAGCTTCACATTGAAGCAGGACAAAATTATCTTGAGTCGCTCCTTTTATAAGAAACAAAACCTGAAAAACAGTTATTAGTGCCAGTATCCTACACCACAGCTACGTAGATTGATCCTATTAAAAGAAAATAACGCAATAGGTAGCTGAGGAAATGATTCTCAATGACCCAGAGAAAACAAGGCTAAAACAAAGAGAAGATTGTAAGTCTTACTAGGCTTAGTATGAAACCAGGACTGGGTGACAAGATGACAACTGGCACAATGATTAAAAATAAATCATCAGAAAACAGCCAGATGTTCAGCTGACCAACTTGTAGGTGAGGCACACTGGGATACTCTCATGCATGAGGTGGTAATTCAAGCCATTTCCCTTGGGATTTCTATTTTCAATTATGTGTGGAGTGAACCAGAAAGCATAGTAAAAGAAATTCAAGTAGGGCTTAGACCAAAGAAGAGGAACAAGAAGCTAAAGGATATATAGTTGATCAAAAGCTAGTTCATTTTGGCCTTTGATTCAGGCCTAACTCAGACTGTTATATTTATCTGGGCAACTCTTCTTTACTATCCTATGACAGTTATGATATGGCTGTTTTTATAAGGAAAAAAATGTCTTAAAGTTATGGAAATTTCTCACTCCCTGGGCAGAAATATTTGCTTGTGGCATGAGATAAAGGGAGGGAGGGTGGCTTGTTCCACATTATTATATTACAGAGTACCTTCCACAAAAACATCTGAAGTTATTTTATAAATATTGAAGAAGTTTCCTGAGACCTTGACAATTGGGAAAACAATACCCTCGTATTGTGGAAAGTTACTCTGCTGTCTGAAGGAGTTATCTGAACTACACCAAATTTACACTCATTGTTCCAGAGGCCCCCAGGCAAGGAGCCTTTCCTGCTCCCTACAGCCTTTCCATACTTGAGCAACAATGACAGAAGAGCTGCTTCCTTTTCTTCATGTAATAAATTTATGACTTGAGAGATGTGGAACTCAAAGTAGTTTTATTCTTTAAGCCTGTAATTTCCCCCCTGCAAATATGCTTTTCTTAATGTGCCTTTAATCTTGTTAGTAGGCAAGCACTTGCAAGTAAACTGCAAAAGAAGTCTATTAAGTGTTGGGAAAACTCAAGTCTAGGTGCAATTTTAATTTAACAAATGTTCTTTAATAACATGGCATCTGACAGGGAAAGCTGCTTCTATTCAAGAAATAAAATGCACAGGAAATTTAAATGGCTATTAATTTGGTGAATGTGTAACATTAAGCAAATGATATTAATAAAAATTAGGTTGTTCCACTCAGGATCAAATTGACAAAACAACATTCTCAGCTACTAATAGCATTTTGACATTTATACCTATAAAGCTATTATTATGCCCCCATTCTCATACAGTGAGCACAGTGATTGCTTTCATATTGCTTTCAAATAAGGAAACACTTCAACAGGAAAAAAAAAAAATACAAAAAGAAAGGAGCTGTCCCTGTGTCCCACAGAAGGGCAATTAAAACTATTAAAACGCACACTTCTACCTGTTGAAGTTAATGATTTTTCTACTGAACATGTACTTTCAGCTTGCATGTTCACACCATAAGGGAAGAAGAGCACTCCTAAGTACCAAAAATCTACAAAATCGCTTGTCCTCACAAATGCAACCACATAAACTGGTTGCTCCTGTAGGCCTGGGATGTATTTTTACCGATTTTCCTCCAGTGCTCAGGGTTTACAATGGAAAAGATTTTCTAAGGCACTAGACTGTGATGCACTCTGTTACTGTTTTCCATGGGGAAATATGCCTTAAATTACCTCTTCACCCTCTCTACTTACCCTGATGAATTTGTCAGCATTATTATACTTTAACACCTCAAAGTATATCTTAAGTAGCTCCGAGTGCACATTTCTATATATTTTTTTATATAGATAGATATAAAAACAAGCTGGCATTGTATATTTAAGTGGCAAGGAAATCACTCAAAAATCAGTCGTGATTGCACTGCTTTGAGTGAACATCCAGGCCATGAGTGACTAGAGTAACCTGTCTGGCTTTGCTTGTCCTCAGAGATAACAATTTTCACACTAAAAAACTGTCTCAGGAGAGTTTACATAACGGTTTGACTGAGAGCCTATACACTTCCCAGAAGACAAATGATGAATATTAACTCAAAAAAAATCAGGTGTTTCAGGTAATACTTTTTTTTTCCTTTCCTCCTCGCCTCAGTTTTAGGGTCTTATCCTCCTGCTTCTATCATTTTAAAAATAATTTTCAGAATCATTTTTAAAATAATTTTCTAGAGTTCGTGTCAGAACTGTTTATCGCATACAGGGTGGGATACAGCTACTACAATCCATCAATATGGAAAAAAAAATGTCCAGCAGAATGGACGATGCTCACTAGCTACCAAAGATGAAGACAAGTTTCTGATACAGTATTAAAAAATTCCAGTAAATTTTGAGTGAATATTGTGCTACTGCAAGTGTTAGGTAAAGCTCCTGAAAAAAGTAAGACCACAATACAAACAGAAGTCTTTACAGAGACCAGAATCTCCATGGGGAAAAATATATATTCATATATTTATATATATGTTTATATACATATACACACACACATTTAAAAATAGGCCTAAAAATCCAATGTCCCAGATGTGAGGTTTACTCAACATCCACATTTATTCATTTAATGCAGGAATATTTAATACAAATCAGGATAATACTGAAATACAATACTCAAATCCTTATTCATTAAACTATTTCTATTTGGTTGGACATGAGAGTTCTCTTCTTCACTAACCCTTCTCTTTTACACAACTTCTGTAGTGAGGCAGGACTTGTAATTCAGGAGATTTTGTATTTTACTTATGATAACTAGCTAATATTAGTTAAAGCTTGCTTCTGCACAATATTAAAGCCTCAGCTTCTTCCAGTGAGCTTTGGAATATAGAAAGACCCTGGCCATCGTGGCAGACACAATAAGCAGTGGATAGAGTTTTGGATCGTGCTGAAATTTTCCCTTAATCATATTTTCTCCTAATCCTGTTACTAGAATAGGAGCTCTTTGAGCAGGAAGCCAGACTTTAGTGCAAAGGACAGCAAAGAACTGATTTGCATCATGCCCTCTTCCTTTGTCTTCCTTCATCTCAAAGTATCACAGAAGCATAAAACTAGAAGGATCATTAAAGATCATCTAGTATAATCTCCAGCACAGAAGTTGAGTAAAATATACACATAGAGGTAATAAATGTCTAGCATTAAGGCAGGTTTTAAGTTCCAAGTTCTAGTTAGTTGACCAAAATGATAGTTAATTTAAATTGGGTTGTTAGGGTGCAATTCTGCATATATGCCCAGGTAGTAGTCTTTAAACACTCAGCTCTCCTAAAATCATAAGGATCGTCTAGAAATCTCAAAACACAGTAACTGAACTTATGCAGGACATTGACTAAAATACAAAAAATATCTTAATGGTGAAGGCCTCCTTTTTTGTGCTTCAGCTGTTGTTGTTGCTTTTTTTTTTTTAATGGAAAAAAAGTGAAATTTATGCATATATATAATGCAAATTTATGCATATATAAAAGTCTATAATCCTGATTATGAAATAATTGGAAATTAGAATACAAAAAGCATGTCAAAAAATTTCTCAATTATAAAAATTATAATTCAGGAATCAAATTTTCAATACAAGCATTGTAAATATACGATAGTATATTTACAAGTACAGTATTGTAATACTTGTTTAAAAAGTCCCTGATTATACCCTTATAATGGAAATGTAAAGAATAAATATAGAGAATACATCTGTATTTTGTCCTAAATTTGCTTAGTTCTTCCAGTCAAATCCCTTCTATTGACACTTATCCAAATTCATACTGTAGAAAAAGGAGAAATGCCAAGATTGACTTCTGCTGAGCTTACAAAGAAATTAAAATGTGTGCGAAGAATTAAGCATATGCTCAAAGATTAGAAAAGACATTGCAGTACTTAGCACAATATATAAAGCAAATAAAGAGTCAAATTCACATTTTTAAATACTATATACATCCATTCTATATACTAAAAACAATTCTATTTTTAAAATATTATGATGTAACACATAAATTGTTTATTTAAAAATATTATGTTTGCTTACATCATTTGCTCATACTCAACCCTTACAGATTTGTCAGAACTAAAAGCACGTATTGCTTTAAAATGTATTTTTTTTCCATAAGACTTCATTACATGGAGGAACTTGATAACACTCATTTGATGAGATTTGTTGAAGAGCTATTCAGCATTTCATTTCTTTTGCTTATTGTTTAAGGCTTAACTCACTATCTCACGACAGATGATTCAAATCATTCCCTGGAAGAAGCATTATTTTTCTCAGGTCTTTTTGAAGGCTGTCATCATTTATAATAACCAAATGCTTCACGTGCTATCTTGCAGGTGAGAGCTACAACAGCAACCCTGCTTTCACAGCCGGGAAACAGTGACACAATGATGTAATTTTACAAGTATCCACAAATACTGCGTGAAAACTGACAAGCTCACACTGAGCTTATGTGATCGCAGGTACCCTGACGTTTGCAATTCAGGCAGAACTGAACATAGTTCTGTAGGGCTAAGAAAAAGCCGATGTGAGGATAACCTCATCCCTTCCACAGACAAATTTTAAAATTTTGCCCCTATTCACTAAAGTGCTAGAGAGTTCCTTCACAAATGAGGCATTGCAACACACAGAAAAAAAAAAAAAAACAAGCTGGTGTGTCAGATTTCATTCTTAGGAAGGATTTCATTCTTAGGAAAGATGCATGAGGGTCTTGCTGTTCTTTCTCCATTTCTGAAGTTTTCCCAAAAAAAATTAGAGAGAAGCAAATACACAGACTAGATATGGCTGCAGGATCTTATTGGAGACTCAAATACTTCTGCAATAGTTGTCAGAAGCCAGGGAGAGACCTCCACACACATTATGTGGCACTAAGCAACTATGTTTGTGCCCCTGTCCCCATTGACTGTATCCTGTATAGAAGCAGACACATTATGGCAAACCATAAAGAGAGGGAAATGACCACAAATGCTCATGCTCTGGAGCTATCACAGCAGCGATGCTCAGACCTTAACTTTATCACTTAATAGCGCTTCTCACGGCCATTTCTATCTGACCGGATCAAGATATCTGTTTTCCAGATATTTAAATCTGAGCCAGTCACCCTGGACTCTCTTTATAGTCAAAGGAGAGAAAGAAGCAGTTCTAGGGCAGCTCATGATTCATCTCCTAAAGCAGATGTCTCAAATAGGTCAGATGAATCATGCCCTAAAAGCATCTGTTTCTTTCCATAGAACAACCAATATCAACAAGCTCAAATGCAAACTGTGACCACAGAGATCTAGGGAAGATCTCTGAAACTAGGGGAGATTTGAGTACCCCTCCTCAAACCCTACTGCTCATCAGACAGGCTGAGGTGCCAAGACCTTCTTGCCAGGCACAGCCTTGCTAGGCAAAAAAAAAGATAATCAGACATTCATAATCAGACATTCTCCAACCAGACCCCCAAAATACAGCTTAATCCTTTTGTCTTGATATAAGAAATATTTTCCTGCTCCCCTTTTTCAAAGGCTCATGTGTCCTTCAACTTCACAGAATATTCTTCTAATCACACTCCTCTGAGTACTTTCCCTCACCCCTTTAGGCAATTCCCCATCCTTCCCTGCTTTCTCCTGAGTGCATTTATCCCTTACAGCTGCATTTCATCATTCTTTCACCTGCTACATTAACCATTTATCTTCCTGGAGGAGACTGTAGATTCTGTCTCATACCATAACCTCAGATACTTTTACAAGCATTTATACAACCTGTGCTTACTGAAGAACATGTATTAATTTCACTAGTCTACTGCTTTGAAAGAAAAAATCTAGAGAAGCAGATAAAGCAGAGAACGCATATTGAAGGAACTTTTGCAGAAGGTGCCTGAAAAATCCTCATTCTTTTTCCTTCCAAATGGATTTGCAGTTCTATATATCTCAGGAGTGACTGCACTGTGTTGTGCAAAAGTTATAGGCTATATTACCATCCACCAACACCAGTCCTGAAGAGCAAATGGGTCCAGGAAGGCTGGATTCTCCTCAAGAAGTAAATCTTAAATGCATAGGAGCAGGCCATCTCTGGGTGCCAAAAGACAAGCCAGAAGGGAAGGTGATTAGCCTGGTGAATAGAGACCTATTGCTGAGACTCCAGGGAAAAAAATAAAATAAAATAAAATAAAATAAAATAAAATAGTCCCAGGAAGTGTATACAGAGGAAATCAGAAAGGCAAAACCTCGACTGGAACTCCATCTGGCAACAGCTGCAAAAGAAAGACAACAAAAAATTCTTCTACAAATACATTACCAAGAAGAGACAGGCCAAGGAGAATCTCCATCCTTTATTGGATGTACAGGGAATATTGTCGTCAAGAATAAGGATAAGGCTGAGGTACTTAATGCCTTCTTTTCCTCAGTCTTTAACACTCAGTTCAACTATCCTCAAGGTACTTTGTCCTCAGAGCTGGAAGATGCCAATAGAGTACAGAATAAACCCCTCATAATCTAAAAGGAAACAGTTAATGACTTGTTAGTCCACTTGGACATCCACAAGTCTGTGAGGCCAGATGGGATCCACCCAAGGGTTCTGAGGAAGCTGGCAGAAGTCCTTGCCAAGCCACTGTCTGTCATCTGTCGGCATTCATGGTCAACACAGGAGGCCCCAGACAACTGCAGCCTTAACACTGCAATGCTCATTTACAAACTGGCTGGATGGCCAAGGCTAGAGAGTGGTGGTTAGACCCAGCTGGCAGTCGCCATGAGTGGTGTTCCCCAGGGGTCAATGTTGGGGACAGTCCTCTTTAATATCTTTATCAATGATCTGGATGAGGGATTGAGTGCACCCTCAGCAAGTTTGCAGGTGATATCAACCTGGGAGGAAGGGTTGAACGAGGGAAGGAAGGCTCTGCAAAGGGATCTGGACAGGCTGAATCCATGGGAGGAGACCAACTGTATGAGGTTCAATAATGCCAAGTGCTGAGTTCTGTAGTTCAGTTACAACAACCCTGTGCAGTGCTATCGGCTTGGGGCACAGTGGCTGGAGAGCTGTGTGGCAGAAAAGGATGGGGGTGTTGGTTGACAGCTACCTGAATTTGAGCAAGCAGTGTGCCCAGGTGGCCAAGAAAGTAAAGGCATCCTGGCTTGCATGTAGCCAGAAGGACCAGGGAAGTGTTCGTTCGGCACTGGTGATGCCGCACCTCGAATACTGTGTTCAGGTTTGGGCCCCTCACTGCAAGAAAGACAGTGATATTGGAGCATGTCCAAAGAAGAGCAGCGAAGCTGGTAAAGGATCTGGAGCGTGGATCTAATGAGCAGCTGGGGTTAGTTAGTCTGGCGAAGAGGAGGCGCAGGGGAGACCTTATCAATGTCCAAAACTACCTAAAAGAAGGTTGCAGTGAGGCAGGAGTCAATCTCTTCTCCAGAAAAACTACAGACAGAACAAGAGTAAATGGCCTCAAGTTGCACCAGAGGAAGTTCAGGTTAGACATTAGGAAAATGTCTAAAAATTAGAAATGTTAGAAATTTTAGAAATTAAGAATTTCTACATAGAAAAGTAGTCAAGCATTGGAACAGGCTGCCCAAGGAAGTGGTGAAGTTACTGTATCTAGCAGTGTTCAAGAAATATGTAGATGAGGTGCTTAGGGATGTGGTTTAAGCGGCATAGTATTGGAGGGCTTACAGTTGGACTCGATGCTCCTGAAGATTCTATGATTCTATGAACACATAAAATGAGCAGCAACACAAATAACTTCACAAAAGAAGTGTGACAAAGAAAGTGTTCTGTGAATTCTTAATCTAGTAAGGATTTATTATTCACCTGCAGTTTGTAAAGGACTAAATCTCAACTGAAGAACAAAACATATCAAGCTGGGGCAAAGAGAAGTATCTAAGTAGTATCTAAAAGACAAAGTAGTAAAATAAAGTATCTAAAGTAAAGTATCTAATTTTCATGTTCATCTGAAATTTCATCACTGTAACAGAACCAAGAAATGAAGGTGAAAATAAAACCACCAATATTAAAGTCAATATAAAGAAAAAAAAATCCTCTGTGAAGTTTTTCCAGGTCCAAAATTCTATCAAAATTCTATAGTAGCAGCTATTGTTTAGAAAAGTGAAAAGCAGACAAGCAGATAACAATTAGATTGGCCTTTGCTTCTATAATATATGGCTTTTTTCCTATGGTTTAAGTCTCATTTTTCTGATCCCAGTGTCATCAGTTCACCCAGCTGTGAAGAAAGCAAACTCATTGTGTTGTCTTAGCTTTAAATAGCACAAACTAAATTTGCAAATTTATTTTTACATATATGAAGAGTATTACTGAATGAAATGAAACTATTTATTTACATTCAATTAAGTACATGCTTGAAATATTAGAATGTATTTCCGAATTGGTAATGGAAGGAACTTGTAAAGAGAGAGAAGAATGTGTCTGGACAGAGAAATGAGTAGAAAGATAATTTTAACAGAACAGGAATGTGATTTCATGGAGAAAATACTTTTGTAACTTGACTGTCTCTAAATAGTCTAAGTGCTTATCATCAACAATTGTGAGTGCTGCCAGTCATTTGTTTGATTAATAAATGTGAAAAAAGGAAAAAGTTTTATTAAAATCTATAACTGACACACTAAAACTGTGATCTAGCAAAATATGCCTCCGTAGATATTGGGGTTTTATCATGCCTCTGGCAGGCTCTACTATGGAAAAAGAGTAGTGACCGCTAGAAGAGCAGTCTGTCTCTGCTGCCTGATTACAAGAATTGAAGTTGGTATCTGCTCCAGACTTTCTCACAGCACAGCTACCTCTTGACCTTAAGAAATATATAAATCTTTATTCTAAATTTTACAGTAAATGTATCTGGAAAGGTAAATAATATGCAATTACAGATTCCAATTTCTAAATACTTTTTTTCAGAATTTTCAAGTGTTAATGGATCTTTTTTTTTCCTAAGTGCAAGATGTCACTTCCTCTTGTGAATTAATCGGTCATTGTTGAAAATCAGGTTGAAAATTATTCATATTGAAAGTTAGCAAACTACTGAAAAAGTTCATAGATCTGCAACCTATATATGTGCCTTGTTCAGGAAATCCATAGAAGGAACAATTCTACAGAACAATTGTCACGTCCACTACAGGCTTTTATTTTACCTTCTAGACTAATTTTAACTTTTGCTTTTGCATTATATATTTTTAGAATGAACACTAAGAAGGTAATTTCTCCAGGGCATATATTAGGATGTATATATTTCTGTATATGTATATAAGCACTGTGAATGTATATATGCTCTGAAGAGCAAGGAACATCATTATGTTGCTCTAATTCAGTGGATATACTCTTCCATTAAAACTCTGTCAGGAGGGTCCCCATCTTCAGCTGTGTTTGAGAACAAGGTACACAAACATTTGGCAGGAGTGACATAGGGAGACCTGAACCTGTTTTGTGGTCAGAATCATCAGGGGTGGGTTCAGGGCCCCAAAAAATACAAAATAGCAAGTATGTGTATAGAAGGAGGACATGTGCCTTTAAAAAGTAGCAGCTAGTATAAGGAAAGACTTCATGCCAGGGACCATCATATTTCAGATGTGCAATGGTACCTCAGAAAGAATTAGTTCTACCTTCTTGAGGCCACTTTACTAAAATCATTGCCAGTAATGATTATGTTGTCAACTTTTTCCAATTACACTGACTGGTTTAATAAAAGTTATTACTTCTACCAACAAATCTTGTATTACCTTAGACCATCATGGCTCGAAAATCACTACCCACAATGAATGTTAAAGTATATCAACCCTCTTAAAGAATATTATTGTTGATGATCTTCCCAACTACATATAGAATGGAGTCAAAACTCTGAGTTTATTCTGTACACTCAGTTGCCTGTCAGCCTTACATGCCCATGCTGATATGTACTAGACAAGGCTATGCAGTAGGACCACATTCCAGGATCAACCATGACACAAACTGCTTGGAACATTTATACAAGTTTCACGTGCACATTCAACATTCTACTTCTTTAACATTTAAAAAGAAAGGAAAAATCAAATGAAATTTTACCACACTAATTCTAGACACAATTGTTGGCTGGGAATGTGCAGTTCTCATATGTTGCTTCTACTGCATTTATTTTTGTTCTTTCCCAAAAGTCTGCATGCAGTTTGTCAAATTGATTCTCTTCAGTTTCTAGCTTATTCTTGTAGATTATGAATCATTCTTGTATATTATGTCTTCACTTTGGGCATAGTTCAGGCATTGTCTCTTTTTCTTCACCACTCAGTCCTTTCCTTACCCCTGTTTAGGTATGAACCAGAGAAAAAGGCTTTTATCTTTCTATTCTTGAAAAAAAAGAAAGGAAAGGCAAATTACGCCTTTAATATGGCAACCACCTTTAACATAAGTAAGATGAAACTTAATTTCATATTGATCCTCAAAGCCTGAAACTCAGAGTCTTTTAATTCATGTGCAAATAAATAGTATAATAAAATAATAACACAAAATATCACCATAAGCAACCTTCCATCATGTATGTACCTTCTCTGAAATAAGCTTATCCATCAGGAGAACATAATTAATGCCAAAATAGCATTAATATGATTAGTTTCACAGCCAGCCCCTTCCTTTGCAATGTGGTGGAACAGAACCAATTTGCAGATCATCACAAGACAATCAATGAGGAAAGATATGGTGCAAGATTCCCAAAAGTTTGAGGAGATAACTCATTTATTTTGCCAGATTTCTGTGTTTTAAAGAGAACCTTACATGTTACAGAGTTGTTAACTGAACAAAATAGTATGAGCTGGAAGGGTACTACTTTTCAAGAGATTCTTTAGATGAAATTTGTTAAGGAGATTGACACTTATAGTAATGCAATGTATTTATGGTTTGTGCAGCCATCAGAAAAAGTAGATTAGGTTGCAGTCAATTTAGGTTGACCAAATGCATTCTTGAAAAATGAAACGTATAGTGTTCTATCATTGACATGCGATCTAGCAAGTCTCTTGGCAAAATGATACTCTTAAGTGCCTTCCAAAGGACACATGTCAATACTGTTATCCTGCTTCCAGTAGCTATCTGTTAAATTTATCTATCCAAAGGGAGTATCAATAATAATATTATGAGTTTGTTTTAATTGTCTTTTTAAGCACCATCTTGTACTATTAGCACTTGCCAAGAAAGTAAAAAGAGCCTTCTAGTCAATGCTTTTTGTTAACATTCTTTTCTCCTAAACGTCAGGAATAAAAACATACAATAGATATGCATATTGCTGTGAATTAGCATCTCATTAGGATTTCTCCATCAGTCACTCAAGTATATTTGTATGTGTGTGAGCCCTAACATAAACAAGCATGTTAAGCAGGTAAACAGTTACCTCTGAAGCTACACTGAGACCATTCAAAATCCAATCCAAAAAATCACAACTCACCAGTGCATATTAAATGCATTCAATAAAAAGTAATTATTTTTAACTCTTCAGAGTGATCAGGAATGGTTTTGGGAAAAGATGAGCAGGGCTGCATGATTTCTGGCTAACAGATACCAGCATCTACCTAGTCTAAAGAAAGTTTGGGGAGTACAAATACTTCCCCCATTCTTTCTCTTTCTCCTTCATTTATTTTATTCTCTTTCTCCTTCATTTATTTTATTCTCTTGAGCAAGAACAGTTTTCCCATTCTCTCCATTGCATTACAGTCTGATACCTATTTATTGTCAACAACTCCTTTCCTTCTGTATTTCTAAACAGAAATTTCTAACAATATTCAGAAAGAAAAGCCAAGGCATTCCCCAGGGTCTTCACATTATTGCCCGTACCAAGTGTTCATATTACATGACTTAGGAACCCATCCACTGCAGAACAACATTCAGGGTGGAGGGAAAGTACATTTCAGATGCCTCTATTTTTCACTCTACTTCTTGAACATTTAAACAAGTTTTAGAATCATGCTTCCTGACTTTTTTCTTTCAGGCAGTACAAGTAAGAACATATTAAAAATCACAACTTTGGTTGTCACATTTACATCTCTTCAAGAACCAGGACCTTAAGAAAACTTTCTGATCAATGATGGACAGTCCCCATCTGCAGATTTTTTTTTTTTCTAGTGGATCCTAAATCTACTGTGTCTCAGACAAATTTTGCACCTACCATTTGCCCAAACAAATAATTAAGCAAAAATTCTGTTAAGCCTTTGCAGAGTACAAAACAGTAGCTTGGAAACAAAGGGATTATTTTCTGATAGTAACTATTTGCAATGGTAATTCACATTTCTAATCTAAGCAAAAGTATGCCTAACCAGGATGTCAATACATACCTGTAAAGCAGAGGAAGACAGTTGGAGACAGATTTCTGCATAGTGTTAAGAGGCAGCGCTTGCTTCTGCAAGCACACATGTGAAAACACATGTACATGCATCTTTGGCTGTTGGTATTCTCTAAATAATGGATTGTATATAAAAATGTAGGCATTTTGTTGTGCTTTGTGTCTTTGTTTTATAGAAAACAACCAGAGACTTAATTGAAAGACTTCTTAAATTTGTTTTCAGAATTTTCTAAATTAAAAAGTTAGCCCTTGTATATTTACTTACAAAAATTATAAAGGGCTCTAAAATATAAATGAAAACAACTGTCCCAAATATCCTGTGACTGTGAGACTTAATTCCTTGAGCTTCCTCATTTGTTTTCTAGATATGACTAGGTATAGCCCAGTTGCCTTAGCCATGTGAAATCCCCAAATCTCTTAGCAATCACTGTTTGAGAGGTACAACACAATAATATGCTCATTTCAAGGTGCAAATTTTCACCCTTTTGATCTAGATTTTTATTTCCATGCTGAGCATTGTCAGCAGGAATCAGTCTGCCAAATTCAAGCATCTAATTTGCAGGCAAATTTTAGGCAGTGAATCAGTTAGCTATAGGAATAACCAAGGTCCTTCTGTTGCAAATGGAGAAGGGGAAATGTCTTCAGAAGAATACTATGCTTATCTAATATAAAAGCATAGATTTGGATAGAATGGATACGTCTTTGAAAGCCTTTGAGATACCTAGCACTTTCCACTTGTACTTCAGGAGAACTGAAGTATTTTAAATACCTAAATTAACATTGGAAAAGTAGGAGACTAAAATAGAAGTCCATCTTACATAATGGTCTTCACCAGATGGCTCTATTTGACAATGACAGTTAACTGCAAGGGATTTGATCCCTAAACCTTATATATTGCTATAAATTAAATATTTATTCATTTCTGTGATGTTAATATATTCAGTTATTGATGAGTACTTGAGCAAAAAATAAATAGGTTTTCTAGTGTTTATGAGAAAACTGGTGGCAAAATTCTCATCCTGATGTTTCAGTAAAGCTGAGTAAAACTCAGTAGATATAAAGGGAAAGACAAGAAGAAACAAGTGCTTGACATTTTTAAAGGCTTTTTTTACTATTCCTCAGAGGTCAAGAAGCATAGAAGCCTACAAGGATATACAAGAAAAAGAAAGTGATATTAAACTAGTGATGTAGAAATAATGATGGAGATACTGAAATCCCTTTTCAAATCCATATTTTTTTAAAGATTGTTTTTATATATAAAAAAAAGAAGAATGAATGAATAGAAATCATAAAGACAATGTTAAATAACTATTGAGGAAATGAAGATGAGAGGAGGTATGCTACTTTGGATGAAGTCTGTCATACTTTGCAGCTGTCCTGGAAAAGCTATGGGCAAGTAAATGCTAGAAAACTGGAACCTGCTACTGGCTGCAAAGAAAGAGAGAAAGAGAGAAAGAGAGAGAGAGAAAGAGAGAGAGAGAGAGAGAGAGAGAGAGAAAGAAAGAGAAAGAAGACAACATTTATCAAATATATTATTCAATGTAACTACTCATATATTTTTATTAGACTAAATACAAGCAGCAAAATAGGTACAGCAGTGCTAGTAAAATGTATATGTGGGTAGAAAAATGCTGGTAATGTCCCATAAAGTTTTCATTAAAATTTATAAAATGCCAAAACACAAGAGACCTTGCAACTGAATGTTTTCACCACAGACATATGCAAGTTAACACAAAAGATAATACCATATATTTAAGCCTAGTCAATTTTTCTTTTCATTTTTAAGTCCTACTAACAGAAATCTTGCTTTTTATCTATTCACTATTCAACATAAAAGATATTTGAGGCTGTCTAAATGAGAAAACAGACTCTGCTAAAAAGTTACACCCCTGATGACTTACAAAAGCCCTATGTCTTCTCCAAGCAAAATCTGATGGAGAAATGAACACTAGGGGCAAATCAAAATACCAGCCCAAAGTCTTGTCTCTAAATAGTATAGAGAAAGAAGTTCAAATGGCTGTGAAAGCAACTGTAAGGACAAAGTAATGCTTTAAGGAGATGGATGGCCTTACTTGAAAAATTAGGGGAAGAATTAACACTAGACCATGTCATTGCCAGTGTTTAAGCTCCAGACATTACTGAAGGTGTTCAAATGCATGCCCATAATTATATCATTCCCTACAGATTTCCATGCATACACAGAGGCTAATGTCCTCATGCTTCTCATTCAATAAAAGGGAAAAAATATCAAATTAGCAGATTAAAAGTGAGCCACACACTACAGACTACAGAATCATTGGTAGCTTTCTTTTGATACCGTTTATGCTCTTGTAATTTAGTTATCATATAGATGTTCAAAGAAGTTTTGGTGTATTAAGAAGGAGCTATATTCAAGCCATGGATATGAACAAGAATATCAAATTGAAGTCAGAATTTCAAACAAGGGAATTTAATTTTGAAATCTTGAGAAAACAGGTATTTGCACTACCAAAACAAATCCAACCATTTCAATGCCAAGCCAGTACTGGAAAGATGGAAAAGCAGAACTTGAAAATGAAAACTAATTTCATCTCTAGGCTACAGTTCAGGAAATGTAACTTTAGCCAAAAATAGTTTTTTTATATATGTATAAATATAAACTTGAAACCAGTGCAATTCTATCAAAGTAGTTAGGTTTTTTTTTTATTTAGAGACAAGCTATGTTTGTGCTCACTTCGATGCAAAGTAAGAGTTGTTTTCAATGGAGTTGAGATGGAGTGAGATATTGTAATGGTTGTGAAAAAGCAGATTGAAAAGCTGTGAGTTCCAGGAGTGTAAATGGTAGCTATTTTGAAGCTTGGACAGTCCTAAAAATAGAGAAAAATGGAAAGATTTTACAGTTATAAGAGAAACTATGTCTTTTTGTGAAGCTTTAGGAAAAAGGGGAAAAAGAGATATCATCAGTATTTTTCTTTTGAATATGTCTTAACAGACCATCAAGAAAATATGAAGTTGTGTTAAATTGATATTTTTAACCATGTCTTCCAAAAGATATGGTCCATCCTGCTTTTAAAAGTTCTGGGCTTTGATTGCAACTCTGAGAAGGTCCTCAAGTTCTGGAAAAAATTAGGCCACTTTTATTCAACCACTTCAATCTAAAAATCCATCTTTGAGAATTTAGACTATGTTTATTTTTTTTTTATGTGTAAAACCTATTTTTGTATAGCTATTTTATTACAAGTTTAATTATGAATACTTTTACATGCTCACGATGCAGTGTAGCAGAACTTCTAGCATTATTCAACCCAATATTCAATAATGAAATTGGGATAACAGCTACATGAAAGATGAGTCCATGACTGGGTAATGCTTAGTTTTTGATTTACACTTCTCTGCATTGAATGTATGGTCTCACTTATTTAAAAGGGAAATCTGATTTTATTGATGAGAATTAGTAGAATAAATATATTTCACACATAGCTGATATTTTATCTTCACAGAATCACAGAATCACAGAATCTTTAAGGTTGGAAGGGACCTCTAGAGAT
>JAVCKT010111252.1:0-18036 GCA_032273925.1 Rhynchotus rufescens
TTTTCTTTTTTTTTTTTTTTTCCTATGGAATACTTGTTATTCCTTGTTAGATATGATGTTCCTTGCCTCGTTGGGTGAGATCTTGATTTACAGGTTTGGTTCAAACCTCTAAAGCTAGTGACATTGAACTTCCAAAGTGGTCATTCCTTGGGGCTGCTGTTAGCAGAGGTGCAACAGTTTACAGGTTATTTTGAACCCTTGGTTTATTAGAAGCTTTTGTTCAATCTCAACATGTTGTTTCAAATAGCAGACAATTTATTTTTTTTTTTGTTTGTTTGTTTTTGTGGCTGTTAGAATTTAGTAATAGACGTACTGTGAAAATATATATAAATAAAACAAAAGTCATGCCTTTTTTTTTCCATCTATTAAATTAATTAAATAGCATATATATCAATCCAGAAAAAAGAGTGGGAATGGTTTTGAGACATTACTTTAGTTCTTCATCTTTCTCTCCAAAGCTGAAGGAAATTTGCGATCATCCTATGCATATGACAGACTCTAGCTGAAGATATTAGTCCCATCTTCTGATTCTTTTCTTGGCATCTGAGATTATTCTGTTATTTTTATTGAAGTCAATGGAAAATGCTGTGTTTTCAAGAGCTATAATGCTAAATTTCAGAAGTCTTCTCAAAGCTTAATATTCATTCATGATAAAATTATTTGACATTATAAAACATTGAGTCTTAATCACAGAATTGTTGCTAAAATTCTCCTTTTGAAATGCTTTGATGCTCATTCTAAATATAACTTTATTTAAAATTATGTGAAATAGCTTTTTCTAGTTGCTTCACACAGCAAAATGTTTTGATTGACTATTTTAATAGTTATGAATAATGAACTGTACGTTTCAGCTTTTGAAACACAAATGGACATTGATTTTCTTTGGCTTACTTTTGACCCCTAAAGAAGTAAAGCAATTAGAATTCTGCATGCAAGAGAACTCACTTCTCTCTTGCCTATCATTTTATATATATTCTAAACAGCATTTGAGAACTGATCTAAGTTAATCAGATTTTGTTCAAGTGAAGAAAGGGAAAATCATCAACTCTACAGTGTCTGGAAGCTGTAGATTTTATCACACGCAGCTGTCTGCTTGTGCACATTACCAGCCTGCGTCACAGCTGTATGTCCCTGGCTGCAGAAAAATTCACAGACAGTTCTTCATACAGATTTTTTAATCAGTTATAAAATTGCATACATTTTGATAGCAATATGTTGTTTGTCCATGCACTGTAGTTGCTTTGTAATAAAACATTTACCGATGCATACATAGAACTCTTCACTCAAGATAGATTTTGAATAAAAATCAGCATCAAAGCTGCACCCCTATGGGTTTTCAAATTTGGAGAGTCTTTATTCTAATTCTAAGGATTATGTGTTTTGCTCTTTTATGAAACAACTTTATGAACACAGAGTGCTCTATATAATAAAAAGTACTCTTTTCAAAATCAGCTTTAGGCTTTATAAAATGGAGAAATGGATTTAAAAGCTATCTGGGGTGATAGCTCCAAGAAATTGGGGCTGTTAACACATTATGAATGTGACATGATTGGCTACCATCAGGGGTGCAGTTAGTAGCAGGACTCCCTGTTGGCAAACTAAGCAACTCTATTAATGTAAGTGCAAAAATAACTACTTTATTGCTTCTTCAGCTGAAGCAACTTCTCAGTCAAATGTAGTGACATTCCTGAAGGAATTTAATTGGAAAAAGCTTGCTATAACTTTCTTAGCAGTTTGTAAGCAAAGTATAGAGAAGTCATGACATCATCTAAAAATTATCACCTCTAACTTTCCTTTAAGCTGGATTTCCTTTTAACTGGATTTGGAAAAGACCTTCCAGGCTATTTGAATGAACAAGAACTGAATTTTTGTATCCTGTCATTGGTATTTCAGCTAATGAATTCTTAAGCATCTGGACTAATGGTTCATCAGACATTTCCTTTCACAGGTTATTATATTACAGAGTTGTGAGATTGCCAGTTGCCTTCTTACTTTTAAAATAGCAACTTTCTGGTTTTGGAAGATGAATGGTATAATTATTTATTGCATGCTTTGATTTACGGGTAAATTCAGTTTTCAGTAGCTGTGATTTGATACTCTTGTTTATCTGTAAATCTCTACTCAATATTCCCATTCATTTACAACTTGCTACCTTTTTTTCTATCTCTGCATGATGATATTATAGTTCCTTGCATATTGATGTTACTGTGCTACTTTTTCCAGAAATGAAAATCTCAAGATTAATATGCAACCTTATTTCTTTTCCTCATGTAATGTAGTGTCCATTTGGTTGATTTTCTCAAATTTGTGCTTTGGAAGTTTCTATGCTCTACTTCTGTGTATCTGTGTTTGACTCAATATATTATCCATTACTTTCTGCATATTTCCACAAATAAGTCTGAGACTTTTTGAAATGAGGCCCCAGTTTAGCTCTTATAGTTACTGTTTGTAATTAATTTTTTTTGGAAATTGAAAAAGAAGATATCTGGGGGATCGGTTCACTCTTGACAGATTTGCAAGAGTATCACACAGATTTTATGATGGAGGTATATGGAAGAAAGTGTGGGATGCATATAATGGAAGAATGAAGAAACTTTTCAGAGGTAAAATATGAGCTGAAATGGTGCTTTTTTGTTAGCTTTTTTATTTTTCCTTGCTTCCTTTTATCTTATCAAAATGAACCTCTGATGGATTTTGCTATCTGTTTTCAGGAGGAAGTCTACTGAAGCTGGTAGATTCAAGGCAATCTGTTTCTTTGTAGGTAGCAAATCCAGTCAAAGTTATCTAGAAAAGCTATTTGCACAGCCTCCATGCCAACTTTATTTATTTTTTTAGCCATTTATTTCAGGCTGGCACAGCCTGATGCTAAATCCTTATGCTTAAAGGGTTTTCAAATTTCATGTAGGCATGTTTTAGGCAAAGAGTTTATCTCCCAAAGATACTGACCACTACTTTTGCAAGAAGTAGTCCGTAGAATATAGCAGCAACTATACTTGATTATGTTATTTCCTAACAAATATGTATTGTAATAGTGCTTGCTATGAGAGATTCAATCAGAAATGCCTGTGTTCAGTGTCAGGAGATGTTTATATTCTTGCTGCATTATAGGCTAATGCATTCCTATATTGCAAAAGTATACTAGAGAAAAATCAAATTGGTTTTCTGCTGGGAAATAATAGGGAAGAATTAAATCCTGTTCTAAAGTGCCTACCTGTGAAATACTCCCAGTGTGTGCCCTCTAATATGAGTAGGGACAAGTTATGATGACTTGACACAAGAAATCACAGTAAGGTATTTGGTGCACATGCACACGTCTAAATGTGATTTCTTCTTGATATGCAATTGCTGACCTCAGATATTGTATCTGAAGAGAGATACCTTTGATGGAAATTCTTCACTGTCATGCATCCTATGGGTAGCATCAATGGTGATAAATTCAGAATGTATTCTTTGAACTTTAATATTGAAACCTTAATGTAAGCTAACAATAACTTTTCCCTCTATCTCTCTTAAAGGAAGTTATTTAAATAAAGCTCTCCTTATGTTGGCAAAATGTTTACCAGATACTGTAGCAGCTTTTAGCGGCTTATTAGTATATTATGTTGTGAAGTGCATCAGTAATGACCATTAAACAGATAGAGTGTCAACATCCTTGTGTTATAAGATGCAGATAAGATGCCACTTTCTAATTAAGATGTTCATTAGGAAGAACAGCAGTAAGTGTTTAAGGGTAGGGAATGCTGCAGTTTTTTTAGTTGGATTTTTTCCCCTGCCTTTAGCACTTAGCAACATAAAATGAAATAATTATTTCCCTGATAGCTACTGCTGGGATGTTACCTGGTGCTATGTCTGCATACATATACATTAGTATGCATTCTTTACAGTTGTTTGATGGGCACAGGTCTGATTCCTGATACCACTCATAATTGGGATAGTAAGCATAAATAGATTGGGTGAAAGAAAACAGAAAATACAGTGGTTTTGCTTCTGCGTTCTTTGTGCTATGTTAAAAGATATACATGACCCTATAAAGAGGAAAGAGTAAGTAGCTGCATTTCTAGAGGAGGTGGTGTTCGTCTTAAAGGCAAACATCTTGGTTCTGTCCTTCTGCTCGTATCCTTGAGGGGAAAGAGTGGTGCTTCCCAAGATTGCTCTTTTTCCGCAATTGAAACATATCCTTGAAATACAGACCTGCTGTTAATGCATAGGAGCTCAGCCTGAAGCTTTTCACTTGTCTATCTGAGAATTATTTGGGAAAAAATGAAGCTTTTGAAAAGAAGCTTTTCATTTTGAAAAATGAATCCAGAACTCATGTCCTAGAGTATCCCATAAGTTCCTTATATTTAAAGTAGGAAGTCATGAGTAGGAATTTAGTGACCTCACTAAATTTGCAGATTGTAGCAAATTTTGCAGTTTGCTACAAAGCAGATTGTAGCCATTTTATCACTGACGCTGCAGGCCAATTTGAACATGAATTTGAGATGCTCTTAAGGCTATCTTAGATTTGGCCTCACAATGCATAGGAAGCAGAGGAGAAATTGGTGAATCCTTCAGGTTGTCATCAGGCCTCACAGCATGCAAAGGTTTAATAAAAAGCAACAGAATTTCTCTTCTTTTTCTGTTCCTTTATGCAAGTATATGCATGTGTCTCTGGCCAAAGATAAATGCTGCAATAAATTAGGCTTTAGGTACACAACTGTTTTTACTATAGGCTCTATGGTGCCCCAAAATCTGTGGAGCCTGAGCAGAGTTATGGCGCTTATTTCATTACTCTAATTTTCCTAGATAAATTGTGTGAGAAAGTTGATGAGAAGGAGGCTTTTTTTCATGGATCAAGTCTCAATACTATTTTAGTTATAAAGTGATGCACCAGATAATTTGCTGCCATAAAACGAGGAATATAAGTTTATCTTTTCTGGGTAAAGAGTATTTTCTGCAGATAGGATATCTGCAAGCAATTAAAGTGCTGGGGGAAAAAAATGCTCTACACAAAAATTCAAGAAAAGTTTTGCAATTGCGGCAAAATGCTACATTCTGCAGGTTTATGTGTATAAATAGCTGGAAATGCTACTGGAGGGAAAACTAATCATTTATCTTTTTTTAAAAAATAAGCATCTGTAGTGGTAACCTATATTTATGAATGTATAAACTGTCCTGTTGTCTGTTCAAAATATATAGTTTTGCCCTGACTGCCCATTATCTGTTTGCATGTCTAAGTTTTTTGTTAGCTAAGTTTAAAAAGATGTAATTATATAAGTACCATTTTTTATTTGGAATATTTTTAACACCATCCTTATGAAATACACTCTTGTATTTATAAATTATGACCAAAGGGAAACCTGAAAACAAGCTTTTTAAATACCACAGAGTAGCGTTTGACATCAAAATTATAGTCTTCTGTACAAACTGATTGTTTTCTCTGTACTGGGGTACATTTGAGATGCAGATTAGGGGCAGTATTTGACCTTTGCTGGATTTGTTTACATAGTCAAAAATTCAAATTGAATACATACGCAAGATGTTCTAGACATTGCTAATACTAATAACACAGTGAAGCCTTTGAGATAGTTCCTCTAGAGACTGCAAGTGAAATATTTGGAGGGATATATTGTTTAAAAAATGTAAAATAAAAGGAAAGCAAATATCTACAAGAAAATAATACTTACAAATAATTACTGTAGGCAAAATCATAGCTCAGGTCCATATGAAGCCATGAAATGACTTGGGAAACTATGTAGCTGGGTAGATTATTAGCAATCATGCAGAAAGGACTGTACAGATAAACTCAATGATGCTTATTGAGTAGAAGCATTTGACTTCTCAGTTGTCCCATTGCTTTTCCTGCCTCTCTCAGATCCACACATCAGGTTTAATTAAAGCTCTGGACCTATGGAGAATGCCTGGATCTAACATATAAGCATTCATAGCAATGTTACATGACACTAGCTCCAATAATATCCTGATTGTGTTTACTTACTAGAATGGGAGATGAGGTCAAAGCTTTGTCTTCCTCTTAACTCCAATATCTCATCTTTTTTTTTTTTTTTTTTTCCCCCATCAGATCAGAACGTGTTTAGTTATTTGATAAATGGATTTATTTGTATATATGTTTTAATGTAATCTCATTACTATACTTACCACGTTGTGAATATGTATAATTTAAGTCAATAATGGTTTTGACTTTTCATCTGCTCATATGTATGGCATTATTTTTGCAGTGCTATCTCTCAAGTAGAGAACTGAGAGCAGCTTGAGTTGTCTTTTGTGTCTAAGTGCAGGGTTGAAGAAACAGCCTGAGTATATAACTGGTCAGAAAGACATCTTATTTTTAGGTTTTATAAAATATAAGGAAGCTTTTTAATGTTTCTTTTTCTTATTTTAAAAATAGAAAACTCGATGCTTTGCATGTATCAGGTATTCAAAATGAAGGATATTATTCACCATAATCAGAAAGCTTCTCACTGCTGTAGTTACTGGAATAGGGACATTGCATGTTGTTCCATCTGTATACATAAATGATCTGTGGGATAATCCTCATTCTTACAGCTGATTGCTGCAAGAATGCTTAGAAAGCATTCTTTCTAAGCATATGCATGCTTAGAAAAAGAATGCAGATGTTTTTTCAGGGCATGACAGGGATGGCATGTGATAGAATCAGCTCTGCCTTGGCCGGAGAGAGGAGGTTCCTCTTCAGCAAACTCAGTTTTCATTAGTCTGGAAAGTCTTTGATTTACTGAAGTACACAAGGCAGTCTAAAGAGTGAAATGATTTGTATGACTGCTTCTTCTGTTTAAGTAGTAACCTGTTACCTAGGGCCTTGCTGGCATGTTCTCTTTAGAAAAAAGTAGATGATGCGTATAACCTAAATTAGGTGTTTTCTGTGGTGACATCCATTTTATTTACAAAGATTTAAGATAATATTCCCTATTATATAGCAGTGAGTGCACTGCGGATAGTTATTTCCAACCCGCTTGCTGCTTTTGTAGCAGCATTGTGTACCACAAAGGTTGGGCTCCCATTTCCTCTCATATTGGTGTCATATCACTTCCTATCTCCCTCTCTGCGCACATGCACAAATACGTTAACATGATACACTACTTAAGTACTCTTGACAGCCTTGATAACTGTGGAATTTGGAAACCTATAATCAGTCATCTTTCCTCATAATCAAGCTATATTACATGTGTTGGCAGCTTCATTTGAACTTCTGTAATGCACCTGGTTGCCTGTGCTTCCTGCCTGTGGGAATACTCAGGTATTCTTTGTAATGCTGTGTGCTTCTTCAAACACTATCTATGTAGGACTCGTATATAAAGATCAGCCTTTTGTCATTTTATTCTGAGTACCTTTAATCTTCTCTTTATATGTTGGCTATTTCCTGTCTTCCCACACACCAAGATCTTTGTTTTTGAAGGTTTTATTTAGTTAAACAATGTCTTATGTTCTATTTTATGAATTATCTTAAATATTTCTTCTTGCCACTTGTTGTTTAGCATCTGTTTAGACTTTCCAGTTCCTTGAAACTTCCATGATGCAAATTTTTGTCTCAAATGAAAGAGAAATTTCTTATAATCTTCAATTGTCACCCTGACTTCTACTAGGAAGCTTGCAGATTGTTTTATCTGCAACGAATTTCAAGCCTAAATAAGAAATTTTGTCAGCAGTTTACACTGCTAACTGTTTTGCTAGCATTTATACTGCTTTACTAAATATAGTTTCACCATATTTTAGTGAGATCTTAACATTTATTTTTTGAGCAAGAAGCATTGCCTTTTTTCCGTCTTTTTTCTTCTGCTAATTTGCTAATAGAATTCACTAATGAATGCTGTTGTGTACTAAAACATCCTGTCAGAAAGCATGAAAAAATATTTCATGTTTCAATAGCTACACTTGAATATTTAATTCACAGCTATTTAATTTACATTTATTCATTGAAATTGTGGAGTCTGCTTAATGTGAATGTTTTTAGACACTTGCCTCCAGGCAATACATCCCAGACAAGGATAGATTATCCGGAAATTTATTTTCAACTTGATAAAATATCCTTGTTTTTGTTTATGGATGAATCTTCATTATTTATAGAAGAGTCATGACAGTAGAGTTTAGATTCCCTAGGCCTAAGCCTGTTGCCATTGGCTCAGCAGTAGAAAATCCAAAGTGTTAGGAGTTTACTTTAAAAAAACAGCAAAGGAACTTAAAAAGATGTCAAGCAACTGAAATGATAAAATACTGATTTATAGGTACAGTGCCTTAAAGAACTGAGTTGCTGGAGAGAAATTTACCCTTGAGTCCATGTTATGATGATACAGTGCATTGGGAGACCCAAAAAGGAGATCTAGCATCTGTTATGCTCGGTCTTTGGGTTATGCTACATATTCAATTCCTCAAAATTTGTAGTCCAGATATAATGTAGTGTTATCAGCAAGCATGCTGTTTGAAGAAAGATGATGGAATAACTTTTTAACTGGTAAGAACCTGGGCTGGAAGGTTGCTCAGGATTTTACAGGCTGATCTGAAGCAGTGTGAACAGACATAAAAAAAGAGCTAAAACTCCACTGAACATTAATGTAGTTGGAAAGAATCATAACAGACCAGTATAACTATGTGTAGTGCTTTCTGTTAGTGACATTTAAGTAAATTTTAAGTCTTGAAACCTAGTTGTTTCTTTTTGTCAATATCAAGTCTACTGAATAGAGCAAGATCTTGATTGTGAACTAGAACTTCTGAATTAGATTTGCTCTGTGATCAGCACATACACTTGAAAGAGTTATGTGAATTTCTTTTGGCTCATTTATCCTATTTGACTTAAATTCATACTTCACAGGAACATGGATTAGTACTTTGAAGCTTCACTAATGAACGATTATATAGAGATTTATTTTCATTGGTTCAATACAGTGAAGATATATAGCATGCTGGATATTTATTTACCTTTGCATTTTTGGTTTCTCAGAAATATTGCAGATGATCTAATTCATGTGTCTAATTTGTGTAAACTGGAAGTTATTGCTTTCTCTAATATATTATCTTTTGAAAGAACATTGGACAGACCTCAAAAATAATGGATTTGTTGCTGGAATTTTTTAAATGAATTTGCCTAAATCTGTTCTTATAGATTATATTTGAGATGAAGTCATATTTGCTCATTTTCCAGTCTCTGGCCTAATTGATACTCTCCAAGGAAGAACACTTGGGAGTCTTAGGATTCACATACATAATAAGCACTCAAAGGATTTTCTCAGCAAGAGTTTTGCCTGTGAACAGAGTCACAACTGATAAATTGCTTTTATAATATAACACTGTAAAAGAAGAAGGGGAACTTTAAAAAAGCTAAACGTACGGCTTTGTAACCTCTAGTTTTTAGTATGTTTTAACAGTTCTGGCTTCCTTTTCCTGCTTTAGTATTTAGTTTTGAGACAACTATAATTATATGTATTTTTGGTTTTGATGCAGTGCCACATTTTTGCACATATTTGCACTGACTGAACCATCATATTGGTCCATTTTGCTTGCTTATTTGCTATTTTTGTTACAGAAAATTTAGAAACGCCTTAGTGGTAGAAAATACTATAATTGCAATCAACTATGTATATGTACATGTGTTTTTATATGTATATCATATTTACATATAATGATTATATGAATTTAATCTGCAAAACTCAGATGAGTTGTTTCCTTAACCTCATTAGCATAATTAACATTCCTTTTTAGGATCAATCTGATGTGATCTTTGTTGTTTAAAAAAATATAATATGCTGCTTTTATTTTTATAAAACTCAAAAAACATGTAAGTTGGTTCATCTGTCAATATTAGGTGTAGGGCTTTCTTTCTATGTTGTACTCCATATCCGAAAGTTGATGTGACAAGCTGATTAGGTGTGCTGGGGAGATGCTATATGTCCTTTATATTATAAAGATACACTTACACCCCAACTGTAATGCCACCAAACCAACTATAACAACAATAATCTTAGCAAAATTCTGTTGGCAGTTAACGCAGGTCTCTGGCCTCAGCATGGACCAACACAAACTTGCATATTGCCAACCTTTGGAAAGCAGAAATACTAAAAACTCTTGCTTTACTCATAATTGGGGTAGTCTTTTTGCTGCTGCATAGTATTTTATGATGATACTGTTAATTTACAGAAATAAAACTGCTATCAGTAAGAATCATCTGCTTTGATAGAAGCCAGAAGATTTTCTTTCCTCGTCCCAGAAGTGAAGAAGCAGAAGCTAACATGACTTCACTGCCTACTAAATGCACACATAATGGAAAGACCTCTAATGTACTGGAAATGTGCATGTAAAAAACTATTCTGCTTACACAGTATTTTTGATTGTAGTAGCAGTGCAAGAGCTTTATCCCCTTAAAAAAAGAAAGTGCATAGTGATGAAGAACCATCTGTCAAGATCCTCTCTCACAGTGTGTTCTTAGTGACTCGTGTTGAGTGAATCAATGAGCAGGTGTATTAATCACGGATGTGAGGTATTAAACCACTTACAACTTGTTATGTTTTGCTATGCTTGCAGACATTACATGCTCATTAGCAAAGATTTTGATTACCACTGCCTATGTCTTTTGCAGTTGTCTTATCGTAAGGCAACAGCTATGGTTGATGCTCAGACTAGCTCTCCTTTGAGCCCATGCTTTGCTCATTAAGAAGTTGCTATTTTAATGCAGTATTTAACATGCTGTTATAGATTATCTAATATTCTCTCTTGGCAAGGAATAAAACATGTGATACCACAGTAGGTTACCTTTATTAAATAGTCCTATATGATTCCACTATGATAGTATCTTAGTGCAGTTAATCACTAACTCTGTCTACAGGTCTTTTATTTGTCTTCACTTTATGTTGAGGTGGCCTGTTGCAAATGCATTAATTGCCAATAGATTGAAATACTGAGTCTCTTTTGTCCAGCTAGGCCTTTACACAGAACTTTTTGGAACTTTTATTACTGATACCGCTGCTTCAATGGCCCATTTTTCTGAAGTTAACTGAGGAGGCGGCTACAAACGTGTAAATACTTCTGAGGATATTCAAGTACCTAGGTATAGTCTTATCTATTCACTTATGTGGAGGCATATGTGCAGTATGATAATACAAACATCCTTTTCTAGGCAATCAAATGAATGATGATGATTGTGCTAATGCTCTCTGTGTTTTTTGTTGCACTCTGCAAGTTTTATGTACTATGTAGTATTTTATAAAGTAAAACAATTATGAATATTGGAAAACATATTCTGAGTTTTACTTAAAGCTTTTGTGATCAAGCTGGTACCTGGGAATGCTCTTAATTAAAGTGATTGAGAATGAGCTCTAAAGTTCTCTTAATTTTGCTGAGTTCTTTTTGCTTTATGACTCAAACTAAAAGAATTACTTTAGTATTCAGCAAAAGGTCTAAGAGAAGCCATGATCAGTTACAGTAGACATTTTACAAAGAAATTGATTTGATGAAAGGCAGAAAGGCTTCTGGCAGATAATTCTGGACTCTACTGTTCATCATTATCCCAACAAAAAGATTAAAGCAATTCGGAGCTTAGAAGCTTTAAACCAGAGCTGTCTAACAAAATGTCTCAAGGCAAAGAGGTGCCAAACCTGATTCAAATGTGCAGTGATGAAATTCTAGAATTGCTAATTGTGATTAAGCATCTATGACTTTTCTACTTATACTGTCCTCTGATTGGCATACATCTGTCTTCCATGTCAAATTTCCAGTTTATGGAAGACTAGCTAGTATTTTTCATTCTTTTAGAGAGGAGTAGAAACACATTGTACTATTTCATTCTTGTGGCGGTGTCATAGAAGATTATGTGATAGAGGTTTTTGCTTTTTGATTAGAAATACAAACTTTTCCTCTTCAAGCTCTACAGTTGTTTTGGTGATAGCTCCTATGCAAATAAGATCTTAAGAAAAATTACAAAGTTTATTGGTCTTGCATTTTGGAGAAAGAAGTCACGCCTAGAATTATTCTAACCCTCTCGTATTCATGTACTGCTACTTGAAAACTAAATGTTGCACTCATATTTTTAAATTACAGTATAAATTTATGACTAGATCTGAGGGAAAAACTTCTCACTGCTAGCAACATTGGTGTATTATTAAAATTGTCTTCTTGCTTTCTCTTGTTTTTCCATGCAAATAAAAGGCAATATGATGTCTAAAACGTGTAATATTTACCTGTATAGCTTAGGGTAGTTGCTGTAAAAAGACTAAAATGTCTCTGAGATAAATTCTAGTAGAATTATGCTTCTGGCAAAATATTAATGAATGTCTCCAGGAAATTGACAATCTTATCAAACTTAGGAATGCTGAAAAACATTTGTGTGCACACACATGAATTTTTGAAAGTGCAAAAGATGAGTGTAACAATATGATATGTGATGCACAGAGTTATCATAAACACTATAAAGAGGTGTTTAGATACCCAAATATATCTTACTTGTCTATATAAAGAGCAAAAAGAAATTTGAAAAATATGTAATTTATCTTGGGCATTTGAATGTAGTGTGAAAACTGAATGCAAATATGGAGCAATATATGTAGCAAATATGAAAGATGGGAAATGGAATCACTTGCATTTTTTTATATTCAAAAACTGCTAATTCTAGAAGTTGATTAGAAACAAATAACAAGACAAGTACTCAGAAATCTTGTAAGTACATCCATGAGATTATCAAATGGGACAGTATTTGTTTTTAGCAAGAAGACTATACATACTTTTTAATATACAGTAGTTAAAAATGCTAATGATTTACATTCCTTTTATGTCTTTATATATAAGTAGCCCACATCGCTGAATATATAATTTCTCCTTCTTGTATTTTTCTCTTCTGTTTAGTCACTGAGTATACTTAGTTATGCAGCAACTGAGTAAAATGGAACAGTTATTGTATTGTAAAATAACTTTCCTTTACCAAAGGCTGACATATCACTAGTTTAAAGTTGGGAAAGAGGTCAACTAAATTTAAATTGTAAATGAAAATAGCAAGCAGTGACTAATAAATTTGTAGCTCATTGAAAAAGATAAGCTAAATTCATAGGGGCTGAAGCCAAGAGCATGGCTACGGGGAATATATAATGCACTGTGATATCATTTCCAGTGGAAGCTTTATGAATAAGAGGGTAGAACATATTAACAATTACGCCGATGGCTAAGACTAAATTGAATTATAACTACATTAACTGTACTAACAGTTTTCCCCTTTTCTTTTCCCTTCCAAGTATTATGAAATTATTTTCTTGCAACAAAAAAATCCTCTGAATATTACTAAGTGAGCTTATCATTCACTCTTGACTATAATGGTCATTCATTGGTTAATGTGGGTAATTATCTTTTGGGAAAATACAGATTTATTTGGTGACATCTAGCCTAGGGCTTAAAACAAATGAAACACAAGTATCCAGCTGAGCAATGATGACATTAGTCATTTTTAAGCATCTATACTATAAAAAGGGATTAAGGTTGATCAAAACATGTTTTTTTTTTTTTTTTTTTTTTTTTTTTTGTCTTCCACTGGAGGAATTTACTAGGATTCCTCATATACACTTCTGAGCATTAATTGATTTAAATGGAAAATGATTTCTCTGTAAACTGTCATTAAATCATCACATGAGAATAGTAGAATTTAGAATACATCTGTACTCACTGTTTTATGCCCCTGGTATTCAGATGCAGTCCTCTGTATCTTTGGCCCTTATGAACTACAGTTAAAAACAATCTGAATTACATCCAAACCCAAAGAAGTCATAATCCATTTTATTACCATTCACTGTTTTCTTGACAAAACATATTCTTAGTAGATCTCCTGACTGATAAAATTGACCAAACCTCTATAATTGAGGAACAAAGCATAAACTACAAAAATGTCACCTGAAGCTGGGGCTTTAGGATGGATGAGCTGAATTTGCTTTTCATAGTCAAGCAGGGATTCATACTATCAATGGTAAACCTGAAAAAGATTTTTGCTCCTGACTGCTTTATGAATTGCAATCTGAGAAGAGAATGCAGTTAATCCTGAGTAGTTTTAGGTGACCTGGAGTACTTCTGTTATAATTGAAAACATCTGTTAAATAAAGCAAGGATACCTTTTACTTTTAGTAATTCTTAAAATGTCACAATTTTTGACTATTGAACTTCTTATCTGCTGGTGGTGTTAACTTTATTAACAATACTAATGTTATCTACACTTACCTTCTTCTGCACCTTGTGTATATATACACATTTTTATATAATATCAACTTATTTTTCTTTATTTAGCATGCATTTAACACAATATCAATATTTCTAACCTTAATTTTCCCTGTAGTTGGCTTTTTCTTTCCTCTCTTTCTGATTATTCTTTGATTTATTTATGCCATTTGTGCTTGCTTTTCCCATTTCTTTGTATCTTAACATTTTCTGTTTTTTCATCACTTTTGGTTTTTTTTTTTTTTTTATCTTCTTAAATGTTGGCAATTGTAGAAGTGGACACAACTGAAAAAAGACTGGATATGTCATAGAATGGCAGTATTTCAAATAGTATTTTCAGAGGTATAACTGTGAAACAATGAGCAGTAAAGCAATTAAAGAGCTTCATCTCATCAAAGAGCATTACACAGCTATTTTCAGGTTGATCATGATGGAAAATAGAACTAGTTGACCAGTATAAATTTAGGTTTAAGAGGTACTATGAGTAGGGGAAAGAGAAAAGGAAACATTAGTGAACTGCAACAGTCCATGCTAAAAATGCAGATCGTTGATGGAGTTCCAACTTTGACAGTGCCCCTCCATCCTTGTTCCCATTTCTAGCTAAGATTCTTTGGACTTGCTGAGAAAATAGAAAATTCTTTTATCTTCTGAGGCTTTGCTATGTTCACCCATGCTTTTTTATCACAGAGACAGATTTCATATCATGATCAGTGAGTCTGGAAGGCATAGGACTTCATAAAGCTTGGACCGCTTTGTAGAAAAGAAGTTTCTTAGCTATGTCTGGGTCAGGTGGTCCCCTCTCACAAATCTCTTGTTCTGACAAGTGTTAAATGTCTGATAAGCTGCTTATCAAATTTCCATTAATTATATAGCATCTGGTTACTGATTTGACATGAGTGACATAATCTGGAGGGGTCAGAGCAATCATTATCCCTCATAAGTGAAACAGGACTGAGAAGCCAGTGATACCAAAAAAGGAATTTTGCTGTGTGTAGTATTTTTTAAGTTAAAGCTGGTATATAGAAGAAAAAGAGGCCATGTTCCTCTGTGGTTAGGGCTGCCCAAGAGCAGTGAAACATGAGACTGGTACCAACCTTACCATGCGGCCACACCATGTTAGCTCTAGGGAGGACCTAGTGCATAGTGCTGCTGCAGTAACTGTGTTGGGGGCTGCTTGCACCTGCAGTAATTCTGGCAGATGCATCACCCTCCAAATCCAGCAAGCTCCAGTGAATCCTAGAAAACAATGGGACATGTATCTTGATTTTTACTTCACTCCTGTCTGCCTATCTTCCTTACTTGCAAAGGAAGAGGCAGTACATATGGACTGACTCCTTCATGCATTCAGATACTCTATTATTTACTTAAATGTTTGCACTAGAATATAAATCAGTGGGTGTAGCTTGGCCTTTATACAGTAAGTTAATGTGATCAATAACTCAACTGTCAGCTCCTTTTCCTTACTTGTGCTTTTAGCTTATTCTCAGGATTTCCTGGTTATATTGTAAGTGGTCCTTTTAAAACCTCTTGCCAGCTCTGCAGAAAAAGATGATAAATTGTCTAGCATCTTTCTGTGTACTCTATGACATTCTGTTCCACTAAATAATTTACTAGCAAAGAAATTGCAATGAAAGTGTGGCTCTTGTTTCTTTGAAATGTTCGTCTTCACAATTTATGGTCCTTGACAAAATATTTTTCTTGCCTCCAAGAACAAAAATGAATCAAGGGGCAGATTTTGTAACTGCGTGAGTGGGTTCACACAACTTTTACGTACTTTTAAGTAAAAAGAAATTTGGATCACAACTACACAAAATTGAATCATCTCAATTGCAATGGTAGATTTCCTAAATTCTCAAGGTAGTATAAAAGAGTTGGAGTGCAGAGTATGCATGGGAAATTGTCACTGAAGCTGTCTGAAGCCATGTTTTGAAGAATACACAACACAACCTGTTGCATGTTTGCTCTGTTACTTACTGTCTTGATCAGAACTCTATAGAGAGCCCAATTTCAATGTTTTGTGAGTCTTTATCAATTAATTAAAGTACTTTATCAGTCATTTTGGTTTGTGCAGAGTGATGTGAAAATAATAAGTCATTATTTCTTTGAAAGGTGTTTTGGGATGATCAATTTATTTGGAGGTCCCAAAGAGACAGTCATATTCTGTTGATTGAACACGAACTGGGAAATTATCCAGCTAACTGCCTTTGCACTACTCTCTCTCAATACACATCAGTTACAGTTGTCACACACATACACACATATACATACACACACATACAGTATTTTTTAAACCACACTCTTCCCCAGTTTTCAGTCTAGAGTTTGGCTTCATGAAAGTAAGGAATTTGCTCTTGGAATCACTGCCTTCCCTGGGTTTGAAGTTTTAGGTGAAAAACAGAAGCATCTTCTGCACATAATTTACATCCACTGAAGTATGTGGTTTAACTGTGCATTTATTAAGATGATGCAGAGCACTGTGTTGTGCTAACAGTATAAGCTGAGATGTGTTTTAGTGCTTTTGGGAGTATTAGTTTATGCCTTTGCAAAACAGGAGATTATTTTCTGCCATTTACTGTGAGAGTGACAGAGCCCTGGAACAGGCTGCCCAGGGAGATTGTGGAGTTTCCTTCTCTAGTGATCTTCAAAACTCACCTCTCTGTGATCCTGTGCTGCATGCTCTGGGTGTCCCTGCTGGAGCAGTGGTATTGGGCTAGATAATCTCTAGAGGACCCTTCCAACCTTAACCATTCTGTGATTCTGTGTACTTAGCTGGTGTTTACTTCAGCATATGTCCACTTCAGCTAATCAATGCATGATAAAATAGGTTGTCTTCTCTATATTAGATGGTGAATGCATTTGTTAAAACAAATTAGCTAGGAAAACCTTTGATCTTTATTGTGTGATTATATCCTTGTCTGTATGTATCGTTAAGACCATGAATGATGTGATTGTTGTAGGTAAGCCCAACAGCTTACTTTAAAAACTTTCATCTGTAGCCTCCTGTCTATTCTCATGTACACATATTGCCTCAAGCTGCTGTGTTTCTTGATGTAGAAGCTGTGAATTTTTGCTTTGTGTTATGTCAGTCCTTCCCTGATTAGTCCCTCATCAGCATCTCAGTGAGGCTCTTTTCCATACTGTTGATCTTGAATATCTGATGGTAACATAAGAAATAAGAAAATGCAAATAACACTGAGGAAGGTACAACAGCTATTGGCAAAAAGTGGCTGTTAAGAAATCCTACCAGCATTAAGAAAAATAAGAGTATTACATCTCCACTGCTCAGTACTTAACATCAGCAAGCAGAACATATATTCTAAACTAAATAAAAAAAAGAAAAAGACCGAAACCCTCATAGTTCAGTAATTGTCGTCTGTTTGTATTACTGCTGGCTTAATTTGTCTGATTCTAGATTTCTGGATTTTCTTTCTGCAAGTAGTTTATTAGTCCAGTTTACATGTCAGATTACTGAATTTAATCATTTGATTTCTGTTTTTTTGGTCAGACATACGCACTTGGATAATGCACTTAGGTGTCTGCAAGTAAGGAGGAGTTTCTGACGGAAATCTAAGCAATTCCAGTATTAGGGGTGTTCATGAGAGCAGTTTTCAAAATCGTAACAGACAGATTCTCTAAGCACATAAATTATGTGTGCTCAAAAAGAAAATTACTATTACATTTTAGTTTCAAAATAAATCTCTCAATAGTGTTATAACATGCCTATAATTCCCACAGTATAATCTTTTATTTATTTATTTATTTATTTATTTTTAGCTATTCACTGACAACTTTGAAATTATATACTTTCCTTTCTGCTTGTAATAAAGTTTTCATGGGAAAAGT
>JAVCKT010111411.1:0-11848 GCA_032273925.1 Rhynchotus rufescens
TGTGATGTATTAAAAATAAAAATTTCAAACTGTTAGCTTACAAGGATACCTATATATTTGTTTTTAAAAAAATCTTGGTTTCTTTTTAAGTAGGCAACTAATCTGCTGGCAGAGAGCTCCAGCCTTACTGACCTTAGTAAGCATTGTTAATCAAATGTGCCAAAACTGCTGCTGTGTAGCTTTTTATTTTATCCTTTTTATTATTATCTATCTTTTACAATTTTTAAATGCATTTGTCTGGCAATGGACTTTATGGAGAGCCACGTCTAAAAAGGGGGAGCCAAGCAGAACTGTACATCCATCTGTCTCCAGGATAGGCTTTAATTTGGCAAATCTCTTCTACACTTGCTTTCTAGGATAAAATTGTTGCACTGAATAAGAGTGTGAAAAAATGAAAAACTCTTCATATTGCTTACTGAAAATCACTAACAACTACCAGCACTCTGGATCACAAGCTGGCAGTAGAGAGATACTGTCAAAAGAAAGCATTAGTGAAAAACTTACAAGTAGCAAAACATCTCCTTTTAATTCCTCTGTCATTCTGTCCTTGATTTAGAGTTGAGGAACTACCTCTCCTCAATGAAATCCCTTAAGATGTCTACTCAGTGATTTTCCAGAGATGAAAGCAAAAGTATTTGTATATATGCAACCATATATACAAATACAAATATATATATATATCTTTATATATAAAAGGTAACAAAATAAATGACTCGATAAAAGACTTGTCAGGTTTTTATGTTTCCTTGCAAAAGCAAAGGACTTTGTTACTTCATTCTGCATTCTCTTCCTTGAACATGATATATTTAATAAAAGCACCAAATTTGATTATTTTATTGACAAAAAAAAAGTTATTTTGTTGACACTGAGAGAACTAAGAAATAAGAAGGTGAATGGTGCATAGTATTGAGAATGGATGTTACACAGCCTCTTTCTCTGGCTGTTATGGGCCTGACTTCCAAATATTTATTAAGGTGACTAATATAAAAGAAAGTTCATTAAAGTCTGTTATACTACTCAAAAGGACAAAATGAAGAAGGAATTTTAAAATTTGAAGCATCTGGACTTTTGTTTCATAAGGATTTCTCTGCTTCATCTACAATATCAAGTGCAAGAGATCCTAGACATATCAATTGATACAAGAGAATGGATTTTCATAGCACTTGAAATAAATTTTTTTTAAAAAGAGGTGAAACTGGAATAATATATCTTCTAAGTTCCCTATAATTAAGCCCAAGAATGCCCTTTCCAAATTTTATAGGGCATGTTCTTTACCATCAACAAATGAAGGTACCTCAAAATGTATTGCAAAGATTATGTCCAAATCTACGTATTATTCAATTTTGAGAATGGTTTTCCGTGTTTCTGATACCACATCAATTCAACCTGTTTAATAGACCTTGCAGACTGCAGCAAAGCATCTCAAAGCTTTGAAATCTGTCTAAGAATATGCCTGTGTAGCTATTATTCCATTCCACCTAATTTATTACACTCTCCTTAATTATTTTTAAGGAGCTTCAGAAAACTGCACAGAAGATTGAAGACGGTTTTCCCCAATCATAGTAGTTTCTGGTCATTTTTAGGTATCACAAACTCTTAATTGTAACAGTTAAGTAAGACTCAGAAAGCTCCCTTAATATGAGGCATAAGAATGAACAAACCGAAGAAAATCTCAGAAAATCACATCTGCTGAAACCTTCCCCTTCAAAGAACTTAAATTCTGGAGCTCATGTTAGCAGCTTGATGGAGAGAGTTATAAGTCCACCTCCCTGCTTAGATCCTGTTTTTCTTGCACTATTTTTTGAGTGTTTTCCAGAATACAGTAAGTATAAACCTCTATTTCTATTATTTTCTTAGTCCTTTGCCAAGATCAGTCTATCGCCAGCCTTGGCACTCACAGTCTGTGCTTCTGGCTTGGGAGCATATGGCAAGCTGTCTTTCCATAGCAAGGGCACCAAATATTTGCTTATGATTAGAGGTGCTAGAAGTACGCTGGTGTTACACACACACATATATATATGTTTAACATTTAATCATTCATTTATAGCATTGGAAAGAGCCCAGGGGGTGGCTGTGCTAGCTTTTCAGTTGCATCAGCTGCAAATATCTGAGAACAATGTTAAAACAACATTAAACCGACAATATATGGGCCATTTTTTACACTACTTGCAGAAATCAGGCATCCTCTGGAGAGTTTTACTGAGTGCAATAAGCTTTCAAAAAAAAAAAAAAAGGATGAGAGGTCTGGAGTTGAATGATTGCTGTGCTAGCTGGATTGCACCTCCTAAGATACCTGAAGCATTGAACAGGCTGATAAGGGATGCATTTTACATGTTCCTGCACCTGAAGAGGTCATGTGTTGATGGACTGAATTAAGAAAACTTTATCTGAAATGTTTCAATACCAACTTTCTTTCCTGTCACGGGTTTGTATGGGCAAAGAGATTTCAAAGGGTATGGGTATCTGCTTAGCATATGCCTTACCATATTATCATGCTAGGTTATGTTATGGGTAAAACTAATATGAGCTCTGGTTCCTGGAGAAAATACATGTATTCATTTTCCCACATGCCAAATTCAATTTGTCAAAACAGATTTTTTTAGTGCCAATGCTCTGCTTAGCTCAAAATTAAGCAAACCGGACGTATCCCAGCAAAGCCAATGATCTGATCAGTTGCCTAAGGTTTGAGTTAAGGAAAAAGAGAGCTCAAATTTGAACTGTGTTTCCCGGCACAGATTAGTGCCCCTGTCACTGACATTTTATGGACAACGTCCTCTGTTTCATCCCAGCGCCCACAGGCTTGCTCCCAAGACAGTGAAAATTTCACAGGCAGAACAGTTTTATTTCCAGTCTTGTGCTATTCTCCCTGAAATGCCGGCGGAACGTAAAAGATATATTATTTCTCTGCACAAGGGTGAATTTTGCACCTTGATAAGCTCTTCTTTGCTTCGTGTACTCTCCTCTACTTCATTGACACTACCCACGTGATTCAGTTCTGAGCAGCACAAGGAGTGAAACAGAGTGTGCCACAATTTTATAGTTAAACTCATATTATTGAGAAGCATAAAATTAATGAAGCTGAATTACTGTTTTTTGTTTGGTTTTTTTTTTTTTTTGCGTTCTTGCATGGGTAGTTTCTATCTCCGTGCCTTTTTTGAGTTCTCTCTGCAACTTTGGATGCACACCATAATATCTGAATGGCAACAAAATGAATCTCAGCTGGCACCTGTGACTTCTGCACAACCATCTATAGGTTTTGGTCCATAATCTCCTTTTAACAGCTGAATGTGTCTATTCATGAAAAGACTAGCGGAGATCACCCTCATTTAGAAGCTTAAAATAGGGTTAGCATGATTAGCTGTGCAATGAATGAAACTAAACCTTATCTTAATGCATTAGTTGTAAATATTAATCAATCAAATGCATCTGTACTTATACAAATATATGCAAATTCTGATGTTTAAATTCATATATTACCTATTATTTCATATAATATAATTACAAGTATACAAGCATTTAACTGTAATATTAATATCTTATACTTCTATTATATAACATTATATTATTACATTATATGTAATAATGATATTTATATCAAGTCTATTTTATAATAAAGTAAGAAGAAATGTGCTTGGTAACTAAGAATGCTTCCCTTTTCCATTTCTGATGTATAAAATAGCTTATTTGTTTTTTTATTGGTGTTTATGTGTACATGTGTTCCTATGCATATTTAGCATAAGAGATTCCCTAGACCCTCCTATTATGGAACCATACATGATTTTTAATTGGCCTCTTTCTCACTCACTGTTTATGATGGGAAAAGATGCTATAAAATTTTGCTTTAACTTGCTCTGCTGTATTTGTCCCGTGTTGTTATTCTAAGGTGGTCTAAGTATCAACTATCAAAAAATATTCAAACACTTGAATTAGATTCAGTATCAGTTCACTTCCTTAGGCTGCATTGAGGGAGAATTTGTGTAAAGTTTTCAAGAACTAAAATAATTTTATTCTAATAAAAGATTTAGAAAAGATTCTATATGCTCCATAACCTCTTATAAATATTACTTACTTGGAAAGTAGTATTCCTTTTATTGTTGCTATCCATCACAGGCTGCGCAATGGGAAAGTTCTGCTTTGTTAAATGTTAATTAAAATTTAACATTTTCCTTTAACTACTAATTCCGTAGTATTGATGCTCTTCAGTTTGTACATTATTCATTCTAGCTAATACCAGTTTAGTTGTTTGGCTTAATTGCATTTATATTAACACACTCAGAAACCCTTTGTTGCTGCCGTCTGAAGAAGACTCTGATATTGAAGGACAAATCTGTCTCATGTGAGGTGTACCCTTTATGTTTCAACACAAAGCCGGATTTCTAAAATTGATGTCAAAAGCTGATTTCCCATTTAAACCATTGAATTTCTGAGCAGATAATGAGTTTCTGAGAGGGGAACTCATTAGCATGTTGCATTTTGAGTAACCATAGGCTGAATGGGGAATGGGGAGTAACCATAGGCTGAAGATGGGAATCCTGGGAAAAATAAATTAGGAAAGAGAAGTTTTAAGGAAGCAGAAAAGCTCTACTAATCCAGTTACTGTAACCAGTTAATAGCAATAATACAGGTTTGTAACAGTTCTGGAAGACTTTTCTTTGATGCAAAATGAGTAGATTTTCTTAAGATGTAGTGGTTCTCTTAAAATTTAATAGAAAAAAAGAAGAATCCCTCTTCACAGAGTCTCATTCACTCACTTTTTAACGTTTACCAGTAATTATGGGCTGGAAGGCTTTTCTTTTTGTTTTGTTTGTGTTTTTTTCACACTGCTTCAGAAGCATGGAGGAATGGAGGTGGATTTGATCAGCTTTCAGTAATTCACAGTGCAGAGGGCTCTGTGTGTGTGACCAAACTGCTTCCAAACTGAATGAGTGCAAAGTAAACCAGAAAGGTTGTCTGCATTATCAGCGCAAATTACATTGTCTATAAATAACTGGGTATTCATTGGACTTATATTGGACAAGAATCTCAAGCTCAGATTCTTGTCGTTTAGATATAGTTAGGATAAGAATTAGCCTGATGTTTACCTAAACTCCTAGTCGTCCAGGAGAAATATGAGAAAATATGGTCTCACAATGAAAAATTTAATACATGCACATGCACAAAGTTGGCTATCAGCAAGAGGTTACATACATTTCACAAGTTGTAGTGCTTCTTTAAGGGGGGGCACCAAACTCTGAAGAACCTACAGGAAACTCATGTCCATGGTTGGCTTTTGAACCACAATGGTGACTTTTCCAGACAATGGCTGTTTTAGTATTTCAACAGCTAAGGACACACTGAATTAGACCCTACAAGGACCCTACAGTCCTTGGGTCTCCTAATGACTGTGGAGAAGGACCAGTGGATTGCTAATTCCAACCCAAACTAACAGCAGTAGTTCTATTTTCACCTCTAAACCAGCCCTTACATTTCCATTTTCCGCTTTTCCTGCTGTTCTCATCTTTAGCCAATAGATGGCTAGCATTGCTTCTGGTAGTCTTTTGCTATCAGTTATACTTCACACATTAGTTTTTCATTCCTTCTAAAAAATACATAAAAAATTTAAAATATTCTAGCTTAGATTTTAACGCTCTCCAATATAACTTTAACATACATTTAAAATTTCTAGTATAAAAAATGGTAATATACACAGTATGCACTTTCCTTCATTATATTTTCTCCTTTCTGTTTCAAATTCTTCACAATAAGAACTATATTAATGAAAAACTTGAAATACCCCTGTGCAAATGAATGAATGAATGAATTAATGAATCAAGAATTTCAGTTTGAGATAAAAATACATTCATTGGATTTCTTTGGGGAATCAGAAAATGAGATGTATTTAATTTGTCCTAGGAGAAAGTGCAAAGCCTTTTAATTCATTCTTCTTCCCCATCCTGTCTTGGCACTGGAAGAAAGTTTATTTTACAGAATCTCTGCTGGCATAGGTGCACAGGAAAACCTAAGGTAGAGAAATGTCATGGCCCTTCACAGTTAATTTATTTTTCTGGAGGATGTAAACTAAGCCATGTTTAGTTTGGTAGGACTGGGTGGACTTTAGAGGAGGCAAGGTTTTCTCTGGCACGTGTGTACCAACACTTCTGTGCAACACAACTCAACTAGCTAAACTTTGTAGTACAGAACAGACCTTCATACAGCCTGTGAGGTAATGATGGGTCTATCCCATTTAGAACATGCCTGCTTCCTGGGTGCTTTCAATGTCTATGCCCAAGATGTAGTTATCTGTGCCTGGCTAGGTTGTCCATTGATCTGAGCATGACCTGCAGATCAACTTCCCAGTTGGACATCAGATCTGCCACATCATCATCGTCTTCCCTGATTGGGACTCTTGGTTGCTCAGTCTTTTGGAGGTGATAGGATAGGTTCTGGGGTGTGAGGTGTCAACATGGTCAGCCCTAGAATGAAGGAGCATCCGGCCTTCTCTGTATCCTGACAGTTGCACCTGAGATGTTTTTTCCATCTGACTTAATTTCCCATCAAGAGCAAAAGCCTGAAACAGGTGAAGGCGTGATTAGCTAAGTCCTTGGGTACCACTGAGAGGTTAACAGCCTAATTAGTTCTCCGATATGAATCAAAAGCAATTAGTAATGGACAACATAATCTAAACATGGCTGATATTTCTACCCAGGGGCACCAGGATAAGACACCTGCAGATCTAATCTATGTTTAAAAGTTTTAACAGATCAGCTTCATCTACAGAATATTATTGGCAGTCCAGTGAAAATATAGTCTGCACTGAGGAGAGGAAGTGATTTCTCTAAGTATATACTGATTTGTATGCAGCGTATTTACCACATGCCTTAGATCTATGGTGTATGTGGCATAGATCTATTGGCATATTTATATAAAACCCCAGGTGACAGAAATGCAAATACAGACATTTTACTTCGGACAAAACATGGCCTTGAGATTATAGCAACTTTTATCTTAATGCACAATAGCTACTTCTGGGGGGAAAAAATAATGCATTTATGCACACAGATTTCTGGGGCTGTGAGGCAATGTATGAGGGCATGACCCTTGTCCTGATCATGGTCCTCCATGTGGAGAGCAATGCTCTCACATGGAAGTTTTCTTGGTGGATTGGGAGCCACTAGTGTGGAACCACAGCAAAAGCAAAGCAAGAATATGGGAGAGATGCAGACTCCTAGAAGGGAGTGGATTCCTCTTTGATCAGCTGGTGGAAAGTGTCTCGCCTTGTCAAGAAAAAATGGTTTTCTTGCTTCAATTAACTTTCAGAAAGTAGCTGCTGGCAATGAAGGGATATGAAACCTGTCAAAGACCGAAAGTGTCTCCACCATGGTATCTCTTCTTGTAACTGCTCTGAAATAGGGCTCTTCAATCCAGTCACAGCAAGGATCT
The DNA here is from genome assembly GCA_032273925.1 of Rhynchotus rufescens. Classification (NCBI taxonomy): domain Eukaryota; kingdom Metazoa; phylum Chordata; class Aves; order Tinamiformes; family Tinamidae; genus Rhynchotus; species Rhynchotus rufescens. The sequence continues at coordinate 7,420 of JAVCKT010111411.1, forward strand.
TTCTGCATAGAGGAACTTGGTCATCGAAATCAATATTCTGTGCCCTGTCCTGCAAGTTTAATGGAAAAAAATACTATAATTAATTTTGCAGGAATTCCTGCAATGCAAATGAATAAAATTGTGTAGAGGAGAATATTTTAGAAGTTTGGCTTCTGCTGTGCAGTATTTTATCCTAAAGTTTAACAGATCATTTTTAATTCAATACAACTGAATCATAATTGCTGTCAAATATGATTAGGCACATTAAGTTTTCTTGTTTTTAAAATAAAGTGAATATGTGTTTTGGAATGGTACAAGGTTCCCCAACATATGGCAAGTCTGCCTCGCAAATATCTTAATGGCCCAAATCAAGACAGTTTTTATTTGCTGGTTACACTTAAGTGCCATGTAATAGCTTTTCTTTAATAAGCTTCATTTTTACTGCTACTTCATAATTTGTAGCCACAGTATTGGCAAAAAGAAGCATAATGGTAAATTTATGTGATCTCACATTAATAATGAAGCAAACCATCAAAGAGAGAACATTTTATCCAAATGCTATTAAAATGTATCAATAATCAAAATATGATTGCATTGTCCTTTGGCATGCTTAATTAAAGACATGCCCTTCTGTCTTATTATAAAAGAATTAAAATAGAAAAGAGGGGAAAAATATATCTTAGTGCCTTATATTTTATTTGGACTGAGGGGTGAATAACTCCTATAATTGCAGTTCTAGTACAGACACATGCATAGAAACACTTTTGCATAACAAAGTCATATTCACTTTTGCTATTTCAATGAACAGCCCTGGTTTATTTGATAAACAATCAAATAAATAGCATAAGTGTACCTGCACTGCACAGAATTACTCCTTTTCAAGTAGATGCTGCTTGTTTGATTCTACTTGTCAGTATAGAGACTTGTGCAAACAAGGAAGCAGAAAGTAAATCAGTGTTTTACATGCTGCGTAAGAAAAGCAAATCTACTTTTTCTAATTTCTTTTCTTGTGTGTTCCTCATCTATTCACACCACGAGTGAGCTGTCCCCTTAGTTGTTTGGAATCTCTTTTATGTGCAATGAACACAGGAATTTACAATCTAATGCTGACCCTGAGACCTTGGAAGTCATTTAACTTTCCTGTATCAATATTTTTATCTGCAACATAGAGATAATATCTAAGCATTGTAAAAAATGAAAAGTTCAATCATTATTTTTAGTGTAGATCCTGAAAAAAAGATTTGTTGATTTTAGATATTATATTTTTCAGTATTTTTACAGATGTATCTCAGTCTAAAGAAGACATAAATACCCTCTCTTCATTTTTCTGGACACATTACTTAGGAATTATTTTCCTGTAATTGTGATACGGCAGTGAAAACCATAGTGGCCACTGATGCTCACTGATGCACTTCAGCCTGTGAGGAATATTAAACAGAATTTTAGGTCATGAAAATCTCTAGGGAATGCTTGTTTTTGCAGACATGCTAAAGATTTCACTAAGTTCATGTTGTTGAAAATAACAGCTAGAAAGTGTGAGATTCATAATTACAGCGAGTCACAACAGTTTCCTTGTTTCAGCTGTCATGAAAAATAGGTCTTATGCTCCAGAGCTTCAGGAAAATACTTTATTTCAACCTCACAAATGTCTACAGAGATGCAAAGATACAATATCACAGGTCCTGCTAGCTACTATGATCCAATAAACATATACTTAAAATTCCCCAAGGAAAGGAGTTTGTCTTTTAAAAATACCAATACAGCTGATTTCCCCATAATTTCAGATCAAAATTCTGAGTTGTACTCTGCACAAATATTCAGCAATATTTATCACTGATAAGATTATTTTCTACTGTGGCCGTCCATAGTGCTATAGCAGTTTACTTCTATTTATCAACATGGGACTGGTTGTGTTGGGTTTCCCTTTGTTAATAGACACATTCTCCAGCTCTGACTTCCCCAGCTACACAACAGGCTTACATGGGGATGAAGATTCTCCCTGCTGTCCTGGAAAGAAAAAAAATTGCTGAAGGAATAACTGCAGATTCCCAGTGGAGTATATATTCCAACATATTTTTATCTGGCGTTGATGATGCACAGTGCATTGCATTTTTCTGGGGTCCTTTCCTGCAAAAAAGCGACTTTACAATTTCCACCTTGCTTGATCTGCTCCAGGTGTCTGTGTCTGACAGTTCATTCCACAGTGATTAATAGCAGTGACAGTCCTCTGCCATTCGTGTTATGAAAACAACTTGCTCATTTCGCTGTAGGAATCTTCCATGGAATTTTCACATTGAAAATGCTGTGGCTAAGTCCAGAAAAATATTAGTTCTCCCCAGTGGAAGGAAAAGTAATATTTTCCCTTCATTCTGTAATAGAGGAAGTAATACTAATAATAATAATAAAAGATTTTGGTATGGAGAAAATGTAGAGGAAGGAAGAAAGCAAAAGGGATTTGTCCTGAGCCTTCAGCAGTTGACAAGAACTGATAAGTTCATTACCAAGATTTTGATGTGCAGGACTAAATTAATATTCCAGTCAGGAAGAAACTTTTCAGGACAATGTCTCCCATGGAAAATTACAATTTTCATAGCAAGCAAATGACTTTAATGTCAGGCTGCCGAATAGGGCTGTAAGAGCAATGACATTCCCTTCATGTAATGATTGACACCTTGAAGACATTACAGGTAATGACTGAGCGAAAAAAAGGCAAGTAGTAAAAGAAGAAAGTCTGTAATTTCTGTCATCTTGCAAAATGCTTGAAATGTGTAGCCATTTCACAAGCGACCAGTTTTGAATTATGATTGTCACATACACCAGGACAAGTTAAATGTCTTTTTACATGTTCTGACGTGACATGTTCATAACAAGATCATGATAGTTAAAACAGAAAGTTATTATAGTGAATTCATCTTGTTACTATACCCAGGATTTCAGATTAAGGTTTAAATGAAGTTCTCATATATATTTTTTTCTGTAACAGAAGGAAAAAAGCACATTTCAAACATGGCACTAATATTCAGATACAAGAATATTTTGAGTCAACATCTTTCCAGCTACACTTTCTCAAAGCAAAGTTACAACAAATTCTGTTTGTTAGTTAACTCTGAAACTCCAGAATACATCTTGCACCTTGTAATTCCATATTTGGCATATCCTTTTATTAATAAAACAAGTTGCAGAAACAGCTCCTGGATTCATCTTTTCCCAGCTAGTATGAGTTGCTTAACACAAAGGAACAACAGGGAAAAAAAAGTTACTCTCTCCCTATGGCAAGTCTTCCTGGCAGGAGCCATTTTATCTCTGACTTTTTATTTAATCTTTGCTTTGTCCTTAATTGTAAACTTCTCTTGGCTTTTATAAAATGCCATTTTTACCTTTTCAGCAGGTACAATAGGTCACATCAGGCTCAGTCAAGACTACAATGGGAATGTTATTAAGAACTTTAACACCATATGGACTTACAAAAAAAAGGTAACAAAAATAAAGCTTTCTCCACATTCTGCTGCATTTAACCTTCTCAAGTGAAGAAAAGAAAAAAGAAGAAAAAGTAAAATCCAGCAAGAGGATATTTGAATCTATAAAGAAGTAATAATTTAAATGCATAATGAAATGAATAAAACTTCTTCCTAAAATATACCCAGCCACTGTTTGAATGGCTATATTTATTACAGAAATACCAAGAGTTTTAAATCTGGTGCAGGATCCTCATTTCCTTGAGGTCTGGTAGTTTACAACCAGGTGAACCCAGGATACCCACTATAAACTGCAATAAAATCTAAGTGGCCGGAGTTAACAGTGGAGAAGTAGCACAGCGTCTTCACCAAAGTCAACTTATTTTGTGTTGGAGATTGCGCCTGATATAAAGCAGAGAGCAGCATTCGCAATTTGGAGCCTTTAATAATGAAAATAATAATGTAGTAGATTTATAAGGAGCTTTTTCATCTATTGCTCTTTTTCAAAAAGTGATTGCTAGATTTGTCCCTCTAAAAATTGAAGACACTCTGCCATCGAGGTAGGACTTGTTTCAAGACACTTGCCAGGCTGGAAAGCAAGCCAGGTCTGGTACTGGCAGTGGATTAGATGTGAAATCAGAGTAACAGAGGCCTGGATATTGAGCTTTAATCCATTTCCAAGTGAAGAAGAAGGATATTGGCAGTGTTAGGAGTTCACTATCTGCTTCTGTGAGTCCTTGGAAGGATTTGGGGATTCCAAGAAATGTCTGTGCCCTCACAGACTTTGCTAAGTTTTCATGTTTTACTGTGGGAGAGATTGATGTCATGGCTATGTCATGTTTCCCTATCTACCAGCAGTAGAAAAAAAGTTCCCTGTGATGATAGGACTCTGCCATTGCCTAGGATGATATGTTTGAGCATCAATATAATCTTTCCTTTCATGAGTTTGTCTTAGATGCACCTCATTCTGAAATAATCACAACTTACTTAAGTTA
>JAVCKT010111438.1:0-23001 GCA_032273925.1 Rhynchotus rufescens
ACACTGAAGAAATGCTTCCTGAAGTTCCTGTGGAACTTCCGATGCTTCAGTTTGAAGCCATTTCCTCTAGTCCTAATTTCCCAAATTGTGGTCTATGTGGACCCATTCAGGGAAAATACAGATGCACCTCAAAACAGCCTAAAATGCTAGGTTTTGTACCTCCTTAATTGAAAAATGATGATGAAAACACCCCTCAAAAATGAAAGATATGAAGTTTGACACCAAACAAGATGTCCTGGGTGGAAATGGAGTCATGCCTGGCAAAACAGGAGTTTGAGCTTCAATTCCTGGTCTGGGACTGTCAGGGATAGGAATATTTCTCATCTGACATGGTAACTTGGCTCCTTCACCTCATGTCACTCAGGACATCAAGTTTTGCACCTTTCCCAAACTTACTAGATATGGATATAGGAGGGATGGTGAGCAGAACTGCCCTGATTTACACAGATGAGTTGGAGTGAAGCGAGAGGAAACAGAACTTAGAGCATCCCTTAGGGGTAGTTTTTGACAAACTCCCAAACTCTCTGCCATCCTGAGATCATCAGTAGCCATGGGCATGCAGTAACCCCATGGACACATGAATTTCAAATATATTTGTCAGCTCCGTGGCTGAGCAGGGACATTTCGCTGTCAGGAGGCCATTTGAATGCTGGAAATAGCTCTGCTCTGGTGAAGAGACGGTTGCATTGTCAAATGGGTGATGCTCCTTGTAATTCAGAGTGGGAAACCTTGAAGCCACCTTCCAAATAACTCCAGGGAAAGTAACACCAGCTTGGAAAGATGAGTCTTTTTGTAGGGAGAAGACTCCTTCCAAAAGCAAACCAAGCATGTGGAAGAAGGTGAACACACGACAGGAAAGTCTGCACAGGTAACTGATGAAGCCCTTTTCATTTTCACCTTAATTTAAGCCAATTAAGACAAGCTTTCTTTACCGGTGCCATTTGGAACTTCCTGCAGCTCTGTTTGGCTGGATGTCGCATTTTGTTGCATCCTAACCCGGCTAAAGGATGGCAACTGGATAACATCTACGCTAAGAGGCAAGTTATTCCTCAAAACTGGGACACTGCAGACAGGACAGACCCAGGAGGTTCATTCTCCCATTATTATGGGCAAAACATAAAGGCAGAAAGGAAAAATCTCATTTGGAAGATTTTTAGCTCTGATTTGGATGGTGAGTGCAGCAGGCACTTAATGCTTTGCTATTCCTGTTAGCAGTAGACAGCATTAATGTACTTGGCTAATCAGAAAGACAAATTAACCCCTTGAAGGCCGGTAATGCTCCTTGTTAGTCTTTTCTGACAGTTCCAGCCCATTTCAAAAAGAGCCTTTTAAAATTATCGCTCTCCAGGGATGCAAATGTCCCTGTGTTTTGGGTGACTGTGCTTTGCTGATGAGTCTTGAAAAATACACCACAAATGCCCTCAAATTAGCAATCAGTTTAGCAATTTATAAAACCATCTTCAACACTGTGTGACCCAGATTAAGGTCTGTCTTTATGTACATTCCTGTTTTCCTGCTCTGGAGAGTCTCTAACAGAGAGGGGATTGAATTCAATAGATTTTAGGGGAAAAAAAAAAAGAGAGTATAAAGGTCCTGACTTTGATCTGATATAGGACCAAGATCCATGCAGTTCCTCCTATATTGATCAGAAGAGAGTTAGAAAGTTAAGCTGCCATCAGGTGAAATAAATCCAAGCCAAGTATGTCCCTCACCTCCTGCTTTTTCTCTTGCACTCCACCTTATCTTTTATTAAGGTATTCTTTGGAAAAGGCATTAGCCATTCCTTCAGGTTGGAAAGTGGTTTTGGGGCCTCTTCACAAAGCAGATTAAGGATTGATTTGTCTCTGGAGTGAGTCCCTTTAGAAAGCAGCTTCCTCAGAGACAAATCAGCCTTAATCATTTAATACGGCATGACTCAAAGGCACAATCATCATGATAGTTTTCTAAAACTCATTTTCTAACAAGCCATTTCAGCCAGGAAGGAAGTTAAAAAACAGCGGGCAGAAGTTCAGCATTTTTCTATAGTGAGGATTGGAGCACTTTCCAGAACCATTCTGCAAGTTATTTGCCCATTACCTGCTATGAGCAAACTCAGGCTTTTTAAGATTGCAGCGTGCTCTGGGGCGAGCTGGTTATACCCGAGTCATTGGATACCTTCACATCCTCCCTTAATTTGCAGGAAGCATTCCAGTGCCCTAGAAAATAGCTGCCAAAATTACTGCTTTTTGTTGTCGGTGGTGATGATGACGATGGGATGCCTTCAAATCTACGAGAAAAACTTCACCTGGATCGGTGTCCAGTACAAGAAAAAAATCAACAAAATGGATGGAAACCAGTGTAGGAACTCAGGAAGAAAGAGGGACAAGTCTTCTCCTAAGTCTTACACTGTCTACATGGGAATTATAGAGAGGATGGATCCAGATTCTTCTTGGAGGGGGTCCAATGAAAGGAGAAGTGGCAACAGATACAAGTTGTAATGAAACTCCCACTAGATGTAAGGAAAAAACTCTTCTCCATGGCGGTGGCCAAACACAGAGAAGCTCACATTTTCAAATGAGCAATCTGATCTGACTTGGAAGCTGGCCCTGCTTTTCAATGGGGTTGGACCAGAAGCCTATTCCACTGCAGATTATTCACAGAGAATCACAGACTGGTTGAGGTTGGATGGGACATCTAGAGATCATCTAGTCCAACCTTCCTGCTCGAGCAGGGACACTCAGAGCATGTGGCACAGGGTGGCATCCAGGTGGGTTTGGAAGACCTCCAGAGAAGGAAATCTCTGTGATCTTATTCTGTGATCTTAAAATGAATCCTCCCCTTGGGATCATTCCCATTATGGTGCTGCTCCTAGACACAACTGCCTCAAATCCTATAGATTTTCCTAGCAAGGGCATCCTGATCCAAATATATGCCCACTACCCACAGTGCTGTTCCCATCAGAGGTGGGATTTGAAGCTCTCTTAGATGAAAGGTCTTTGCCCATTGCTGCCTGCCATCCTGGTTCAGAGCTCCCTCCCAGATGGGTTGTGATCATCCACAGCTGGCAATATGAATTCTATACAGTTGCTAATATCCCAGATATTTGAAATTATATATATACACATATATTTGACATTTGCATCTCTCTCTTGTTGAGTCACTGACTTGTTTAGAGATCTCTTCATCTGCTCATTGGTAATTATAAAATCCTATAAGCCTTTTTCACCCCAACTTCACCACCTGGAATGTCCTTACTCTGTCTCCCTTGGGTCCTAGAAGTCCCCGGTCACCCTAAACACAGGGAAAAAAAAAAAGAAAAAAAACATAGTAAGTGATTCTTTTCTCCCTCGCTCTTGCCCTGTTGCTCAGCACACTGCTTTGCATGCAAGGCACAAGGATATATCTCAGTTGGAAGCTCTGCACAACAAGTAGTTACACCACAGGAGATGGTACAAAACTGCAAAGTGAACATGGGCAAAAAAATAAAGGTCCAGGAGACTGAAGTGGTTTGGCTGGCTCTATATTTGGTGTATCTACAGTGTGGAGCTAGAATTATATTTCAATATACCCTCCCCTCACTATAAGGTTGTGCCTGCTTCTCAGATTGGAAAGCATCGTGGGTGATACTGGAGTTCCCAAATTTCAGCTTGAAATCCTGCATCCGCTATCAAAAATGTACAGAATTTTAGCTGTTCCTGAAGGTTTATTACACAGGACACGGGATAAGATGCTGAAGGGCAAGGTCGCATTCTGAGTGTCTTCTCCTAACTGCTTTCAACATATAAGACTAATGTGGTGACACCAGGAGGAGTCCGCAAGGACCTGGATAGGGGCAGGAGAGCGGGTGGATTAGGAAGCAGGCTTTGAAAGTTACTTGAAATGCTTCTGAGCTGTGGTATCCAGATCACCCTGGATGACCCCCTCAACCTGTGGACAAAATTCACTCTTCCCAGCACTGCATTTCTCAACTTTCCTAGCTCTGCATATGGCAAAAGGAGACTGAAGGGTCTCCAGCTCATGGAGGTAAATTAAAAGGTTCTTATTGCTGGTGAGCAGTCATCATTCTGCCTAGGCTGCTTCAGAAATGCTTCCCAGTCCTGCTCCTGCTGTGATGCATGGCTGAGGATTGACTGGAGCATACTAGGGGCCTTTTTATGTCCCAAATCTTGTTCTCTTCCAAAGAAAACCATGGCATGGAGAATAATATGCACCTATGTCTTAGCCCATCTCTTGCATGGGGTTGCTAACATCACTTCTTGCTTCCACATATTTTGATTAGATTCCCTTCTCAAGATACCCCCAGGGATAGTGTGGGACTAGGCCCACTCTCTTGGCATCAGTAGCATGAAGTGTCCTCAGCAAAAGGCTCCCCTGAAAAAGCGCCCTCCTCCCGAGGACTCTGCTCGTGCACTTTATAGATATGATGACCTTGACTTACTCTTTCACCTTTCACACCTGGGAGGCCTTTCAGACCCTGCAAAGAACATAAAAAAAAAAAAACATTTTAAGACACATACCATAGCAGAAGCAGATGTTAAGGGAGAGCTGTCTTCAAAACCAACTAGAAGCTGCTGCTCTGAGAAGCTGCTGCTTCTGCATGCAGAAGCCTATAGTCTTCTTTCTGCTCACCAAGAGCAACCTGAGAAGATATAAGGGGCAGGACACTTGGATTACACCAGGACAATTTGCCCTTGGCTGCTCCCCATGGTTGTATCCCAGACACAACGCAGGACTTCAAGGGTGAGGCCAAGGATGAATCCAGACACTGCAGATTCCCTTGGCTTTCTGAGGAGCTGCATAAAAGCTGATTCTGTGATGAAAGCCTTTTGTGCTAATGCTAACAGCTTGATTCTATTAATGATAACAGATAAAACCTAAAAAGTGTTTGCAGAAGTATTGATTGTGATCTGTGGCTCTCCTCACTCACTCCTCAGCCAGGGAAGAAGAGAATTTACAAGAGAACAAAAGACTGAAATTCATGCAAGCAATAGACATGACAAAGAAGAGAAGAAAGGCAGTGCTCATTTTGGAGGACTTGCCTTGTAGATGAGTCAGCCAAATGGACAAGAGCATAAAGCAATTACACTCAGCATGACAGCTCATGTTTTATATCTACCTACAGGATTTATGTTCACAAATCCCATTGGAATTCAGGCTTGTGGAGCCTCCATCTCTCACTGAAGGCATTAAACGGCAGGGGTTTTGCCAGCCGTGAGGGCACTGTGGTCTATATCAGAAAATGATCTCTCCATCTTGTGCTGACACTCACCATGATGCCGACGGGGCCTTGAACTCCCACGATGCCCTCGTCACCCTGTTAGCAAAGAGAGGTGTCGTGATGGCTATCAGCAAGGAGAACTGTGGAGCAAAACCAGTCTTCTCTCTGTCAACCTCCCCACTGGAGTCAACGGGATCCTCCACGGAATTGTTCAGCCTTAGTGCTCCTACGGAGCTGGATTAAAGGACCTGAAGAGCTCTCAACATGCCACTGCAGGTAGACAATGCATTCAGGTTTTAGAGAAGGACGTTCTGGGAACCTTCTGGCCACCAGAGGTAGGAACCATCTTGCCTAATTGCTAATATATATATGTAAATGCCTAGGATTTGTTTTCCTGGGCTTCCTCTTCAACCTCTGAGAGAAGGAAGCATTTGTAGGACTTAATTTAACATGACATTAATCACTCCAAAATGGTGCCTCTTTCACTCTCTTGGGATGGAGAGATCCTGAAGCTGGATAGTCCAGTGATCCCAAGCTCCACCTGTATCTGCCTATGCAAGGAGAGTGATGGGATGCAGCAGCCAGGGATGGAGGGATGGGAGGAGATGTTGGAGCTGGTCCCTGATTAGGAGGAGTTTTCCCTTCACCCTGTTAAAGGGCTCCACAGCTTTCCTGTTCATCCATCCCTTCCTCAACATGCTGCTACACTTATTTCAATAGGACTCTTTATAAGAAATACAGCAGGCAGGAATTCACCTGGAATACCAAACCATTGATTTTCAGAAGATACCACCAGACACCAGATCAATGGTCACCTGTGTTTTTTGGAGACAAATGTGAGCATTATCTTCATATCTGGCAGTGGTTTCCAGATGCTGTAGAAAATATTTGGGGCTTAAAGTGTCTCCCTCTCATTTAGCAGAGTAACTGCAGATCACAGTGTGACCCTAAGAAATCACAGGTCTCCTTTCCTGCAGGAATGAGGCGAAGAAGTTGAGTTTTATACAAGGTAGACACTGGCTCCATGTGAGGCCCAATTCTGATCTCAAATAGGACTCCAACATTATTTGAGATTCTGTGATTCACTCTAGATTTATGCGGGAGCCGGAAGAGCAGAAACATTATTTCATCATTTCCTTCAGATGATAAAACTTCATTGAGGTTTACCCCAGACCATTCACAGCTGTTGACATTCTCATTAAGTGTTTTGTCTCAGGGGCCTCATTGAACAGTTCTGCTGGCAGATGGGGAGTTTATCTAAATAGATGGCAACACAAAATGAGTTTATTTGTGAAGCAGCCATAGAAGCTGTTGAAATTGAAGCATGGCCTCTCCTTGTGATTCAAGAGGGTCTCCCTTGTATCTCAACCAAAGTTTTTCTGCAGAGTGAAGGGAAATGGATGTTGCTGCTCCAAGGATGAGGGACCAAGGGGGAGATAAAGGATGAATAGGAGGTGGATTCCTAAAGGGGCAAGCTCTCAGGTAGCAAATTCAAAGCATGCAGAATAAGATAGTTCTTGACCAAACTGCTAGGACCTCAGCTTCACATTAAGACACCCAGATGTAGGGGCGTAGGTATCTCAGCTCCCATCTGGATGCTCAGCCGATACCATCAAGTGTCAGGATCTACTTGGCCATGAGGTTACTGGAGCTACTTGAAATGCTCCAGGTTGTCTGAGGAATTGCACACCTACCCGAGGGCCAGGGAGACCACGGGGACCTCTTGGACCAGCTGCTCCAAAGCCAATATCTCCCTGCAGAGCAAATAGAGGTCTCAGTCAGAGCAAGGACACCGTATCCTTTTATTGCTGATTACTTTAATCATGATTTAGAGAACATAGGAAGAGGGAAAGCACTCATTTTCAACATCTTTCTGCGGGATCATTATTTTGCAAAGAGAGTTCAGTTCAAGGTTATTGGCTCAAAATCACTGCCTGCTTCTCATACAATTAATGCCCTGAAAGGTGGCAAAACTGGGCAACACCAGCCACTTCCAAGCAGTCCATAGACATCTCAGAGCTTAGAGTGCCCACAGCCAGTGGATATACTTATTTTTCCAGCAGATGGGAGTGGCAGCAAGCAAGATATCTTGTGTGGTCTCAGATCAAAGAGCACAAAATGAGAATTCCACACAGTCAATGCGCATCACACTGTGCTATAGCCTTTTGGTGCCTATCGTCCACCAGCTGCTGGTGTAGAGCAGAGAGCAGAATACACACAGCACCTTACATGTGTCTACCTGTCACTTAGGATTGATGTCACTGCTGGTGGGCCTGTCGGTGCCTCCAGCAAGGGAAAGGGCTGGGGCACTCATTCCTCTCCAGACACTAGAGAATCCACAAAGGAGGCCAAAATCAAAAACCAGTCTTCAGATTTTACCCCCTTGGGTCCCAGCCACCTTGAGGAAGAAAGGCATGAGGATGAAAGAGGGATGAAGTATCTGGATGCGGTTGGGGATAAGGAGCCAAGGGAGGGTAGTGGGCTCTCCCATTACCACCCCAAGATCATGGCTACTTGTGGCAGTGTGGCACTCACCTTGTTGCCTTTGGGGCCAGGTGATCCAGGGATCCCCTGCAGGACAAGGAAAAGAAATCAGAAGGGAGGACAGAAGGCCTTCAAGCTCTTCTGTCCCACTCAGTGCACTGGTAAGGTCAATGGACATCCAGCCCAGTCACCAGGACTCAGCCTCCCTCCTGCTCATAGCTAGGGCCAAGAAGCCCTCTCTGAATGCAGACGCACAAAACAGGGGAGCAAGGAGACCTATATAATGGTAGACACGTGGAACTGACTGTCAAGACATCCTCCTAAGATCCCTTTCCCAAGGACCTTCTCACCTTCCACCTGCAACTCTAGGTTAAATCTCTTTGCCTCCCAGCTATCACTTCCCTACCAAACCATTCAGAGATTGGGACTCCTTGCAGTTTGAGTTCAGCAATGCTTCCAGGAGATGTTGCTTTCACCCCACAAGAAGGACCACAACACGGAGGGAATATCGCCAGGCTTTCACAGCTCAAAAGACATGGGCATGATGTGTAAGTCACCTCTTTTCCTGGAAATCCTGCTGGTCCAGCTGGCCCGGTGAATCCATTCCGTCCTCTCTTACCACGCTCCCCCTTGAACACAAAATTTGTTAAGAAGGAAAACACCCTGGTGGGAAGTTCCAAGCTGGCTAGAAAGCACGAATCTCTGCTCCTACATGTTCCCAGGGCTAGAGGCAAACTCAAGGAATAACTTGTAAAAATGCTGTAATATCAGGTACAGCAAATTCTGGGTTGCAGCCACTGAGCTGGTCTCCATGTGGACCTCTTCCGTGTAGAGGACAGAGTGCAAAATGTGGTTCTATTTTGCCTATGTGAAGGATACAACCACTGCCCTTATCTGCTCTCCTAGGGCAGAAAAACAGCTAACCTGCTTAAGGCTTTGAGAAGTGGCTGCAGCTACATCAGAGTAGGTCACCTTGGATTTTGCTGCCACTGATGCTCCAAACGTCTTACAGACTTCCAGGACATGAGTGTGGCTTTAAGCCTCTCTTCAGGCCCCTGCTATCACAGACTATCAGAGAGACACTGAGTTTGCACATGCAAACTTTGTACCTGCTTCCCTGCTCAGCTACTATGGGTCTGGAGACGTCGGAAGGAGATAGCTGGAACTGCAGAAGACATCCATTATAGACAGTCTAGGTAGGACTATCATTATTCTTGCATGGAGGAGATTAACACAATGCAGCAGTTTCCTCTCATTGTGCTCCACTTACCTTCTGTCCTGGCACCCCAGGCAGACCTGGGGTCCCTCTCTCCCCCTGAGATCCAGGGATGCCGGGGTTGCCACGAATGCCTTGGATGCCCTGGGCTCCTGGAGGCCCTGGGGCTCCTGGCTCACCCTGTTGCCAAGGAATCACATGAATCATCCATGAAAACAGTCTCTTCTATCCCTTTTCTGTCTTAATCTAACTTTCCTCTGTGCAGGAGTTCATAGGTCTGCCCACCTAGCAAGTCTACATGAGGAACCTACTCAATCTAAGCTCATCCCATATCCATTGCATCTTCTGTACTGTGCAGACAATATAGATCCTAGGTAGGATTAACTCCTCCCAGGAGGTGCCATTGGTCCTGGAGGAAGCCTGAGGAGTCTCTGTGAATGCACATGATCCTTACACACAAGTGGAGCCACTGCCTCCTGCTCATCCCCAAAGCAGGGATCCTGGATATTGAAAAGAGAGGCTGCACTATTGCTTGCTAAATGGAGATCCCTTATCTGCAGACCCACAGTGCTCCTCAAATTCAAACCTTGCTTGCCTGCAGTGTCCCAAAGGATCTGAGAAGCACACCTCTTCCAAAACCATGATTCCCTTTTTTTATCAACATTCATGTTTATCCTCTGCATCCAAAGGAAACATCTGCTCTGAAATGGCCCCTTGCAGGATACAGAGTTGTCTCAGGCCCATGTGGTTTGACATGTGATGATGTTTTGGCTTTCTCAGGTTGAGTCTCACTTTGATGACTTATCTTTTCAGCCTGAACCAGCTCCATGCTCCCCTACGGCCCAGTGGTGGAAGGATCAGCAAGGATTACAATGACCCACAAAAAACAAATAAAAAAAAACAAAACAGAAAAAAAAAACAGTGAGAAGTCACCTAAACAAGAAGAAAGACTTGGCTTACCTTACACCCAGGGGGCCCAGCCTGGCCAGTGGGGCCCCTCAACCCAATTCCTGGTTCTCCCTGAGAAGAAAAAAAGATCAGGAAAAAGCAAAACCACTGTTTCCACGGTGGACTCATCAACATCAGAGTTTGCTTCATCCTGCTCGTTAAACATCCAGGTGACCTCCCCTCCCTCAGAGCTGATCACACATTGAGGAGATCTACAGAGTCCTTGCTCACCGTCACATCTCCTCTAGGTGGTGAGAAGTTTGATCTGATCTGTTCTTGGACAGGCAATGCTACTGAGAGCATTTGGACAATAGTCAGTATATGGGTTGCAGGAACATTACAGAATATATAGTGTCAAAAAGCTCTGTATGAGACTTGTATCTTCTAACATTATTCATTATAAGGCAGATGTCCTGTCTGTGATCAATACATCCCTAATCCTGCTCTCCCAGGGAGTGACCCATCCCAGCCATGCTGAGCCCACATCTCAGGACTAAAGGAGGTTACCTGGGCACCTCATTGAGATAGTTAAATTAGATATAGGAAAAGGAGAGAAGACATGGAGCGAGAGCAGAAGACAAGTTCTCACAGTGTAAGAAGAGACATCCCTGACCACGGTACTAAAGTTCTTTACCTTCTGACCATTTTCACCTCTGTGCCCTTTGTTTCCCTATGAAATGAAAAGAGAGGTACCAAGCCTGTGAGTCCTCCCATAAGGAGAGATCATGTGAATCTTCACTTCAGAGTGAAGATTTTTTGTCATAGTCATAGCAGAGTGGGGCAGCTGGCAGCTCAGGGATGCCTCTGACCTCCATATCTGGTCTCCTTTGCAGGGGAGGTGGGAACAACTGTGTGGGAAGAGCCAAATGCCGTAAAGCAGAGCCACGTTGCTCTCATGAAGGAGAAGGGGGAGATGCAGATGGTGGCAGGGTCCAAATGGGGACAGGGTGGGTAGGTTCTAGCTGCAGGTCCCGATTCCATAGCTCACCTTTTCTCCAGGTTCTCCCATCTCTCCAGGCTGCCCCTGCAAGACAAAAACATCCCATCTGCTACCCACCTCCCACCCCTCTCCCATTTCTTCCCACATGCGCCGGTCCTCAGGATGCTGCAGCTCACAAGTGTTCAAAGACATGCTTCTTGAACATCCACCCCATTAGCCTGTCCTCAACTGTTTCTCCTCTTCCAGATCTTCTCATCTGCAGTCCCAAATACCTTGTGTCAATGATTCATCTGCCTGCAAAGATTCATATTTCTTGTATTTGCATATATGCATGCTTCCTTGCCCTTCTCATATCCATCAGAGCCCAACCACCACAGGAGGAACGTGACAGTGAGGGTAATGAGTTGCCCTCTTGCAGTCTCACCCTCTGACCCTGCTAATGAGGCTGTTGGAGATGGTTTAGGCAGCAGTGGGACTCGCAAACCGTTCAGAATCTCTTGTCTAAACCCGCTGCAGTCCATGGAGTGATAGCTACCTTTTCTCCTTTGTCTCCACGGGCTCCTGGAGCTCCCCTCTCTCCCTGGAAAACATTTGGAAACTCCTTCAGTCACAGGCATGTATGTATAGGGGAGCTGCAAGGAATTTCCCCTGCCCTCTTGGGATCAAGCTGATGCTGCTCTGAGTCCTGCAACACCTTTTGGCAAATATGTGTTTGTGGAGGGCCCTCTCCCTTCCATCACTCCCATTCCCAAACCAGCTCAGAGACCTGACCTAGTCCCTCTTACCCTAAACAGTGAAAACGCACAGATAGGAAACCTAAATTGTGGAATAAGGATGAGATATGAAGAGTAAGCTGAGGTGTCCCTCTCCCAGGACTCTGCAGATGAGTTTGAGGGAGACTTGAGAAGTTCACAGAAGAGAAATCTACTGAGGATCCCTGTGTTACTGGCCAACAACTGGTCATGGTGGCTGATTGCTACCTCTCCCTCACACCAGCCCAGCCAATTTTCACTCATTATTCCTGAGCCTCTGCATGAGACTGACCTTGGAAATGAATTAATTCCCCCCAGAGATGTGAGAGCTGGGAAAGGAGGGTGGGCAGGTAGGTTTGGAACACGTATCATTCCTGGTGGTGCAAGCACAGATCTTGCAAGGTGAGAGGCAGTCAAGACCAAAACAGAAAGATGCCTCATTTAATCTACTGCTTAGAGACTGCCATGTTTAAGACAGGTTTGAATACGGTCTGAATAAGTGAGATTTGTATTTTGAACTCTTTCCTCTATATCTGTACTAAAAGATGCCTAAAACCACTGACCTTTTGGCCATGGGAGGGTAGATCCTCTGGGCCTATTTCCTGCTTCTGCAAGAAGAAACACACATACAGAATCCAGCCGGGATGCTGAGCGGCAGCAGAAGGGCTCAACCACATCCTAAGTGACACGGCTGCAGTGACAGGAGCTCTGGGACAGGTACCTTAATCCTCCTGGAACGCTGAGGGCCTGGGTATGTCTTGAATTGGAATAAGAAAAAGAGAATGGTGTAAGAATGACCGAATAAATGTTTTGTCCCTGAAAGAGTCTCTCAGAGCAGGGAGATGTTGGGCAGCAAGTCACTACATTGCGAGCAATGCCCTGACACCTGTCTTAGTTCTGACCCTCTGTGCATGGCAATGAGAACGTGCTTTTTCTCATACTGTGTACAAACTCCTTGCTGTCCACTGGGACCTTCCTTATGGCCAAATGCAAAGGCAGGGTTCCCGTACTGGTTTAGAAGAAATTCGTTCAAACACAGAAGAAATCTGCTGTGCAGAATTTCTCATTTGTAACTTGTGGAAGTTGGACTTTCCATCTTATGTTTTGTAAAACCAACACTTTGCACAATCCACTGATGGGAAGTTGTATTAAGGCAAGCAATATAACTGCAGGCCTATAAAGATGTTAAGGTTTATAATCACATGCCCAGGCTTGTATTTCTAAATATAAGCAAACCCATACAAATATATTCTATGTTCTCAAGACACAAGATAGCCTTCAGTTATGCTGCTTTCTCCATGAATCAAGTTCTTATTCTCCCATTGATTAAGTTTGATTTTCCCCTCTTCTAAGTAGCGTTTCCCTTGCAAAACACAGGGAGAACAATCTCTTTTGCCAAGAAATATGGCTTTGCCTGCAGCTGCTCTTGCTTTATTTATTAACATTTATCAGCAACCTTTTACTCCTCTCCAGATTCATCATGGTTTTGAACAAGAGAGAAAGAGCCAGTGTTTCCCTTGTATCCATGTACCTGAAGACCCCCTTGATGTACAGTCTTCACTCACCGTATATCCAGATGGGAGTCTTGGACCTCCCGGGGCACCAGGGGAATGAACCTGCAACAGAACCAACAAGGAGCATCATCTCCCTCTTGGATTAAGCTGAAGGGGAATGTGATGGGGAGTGGGATCTTTACCATGTGCCCTTCATGCTCTGAAGATCTCCTGGCTCTAAGGTGTGTTGGCAATGCAAAGCTATCACCCTGGGAATTCACATTTTCCTGCACGAAAAGCAAGCGTTATCCATCTGAGCAGCTAGTACTGGTACTTACATAGCACTGCACAATTAGCTTAGCATAATCGTAGAGAAATAACAGCTAAAATGTCGCAAGTTTGAGATTTAAATTTCAAAATGTTTAATCTTTTCCTTGTTAACAACAGTGAATTATCTGCTTGCTGTTGTGAAGGTGTTGACATTCCTAACTATTAGACATTAACAGGATATCTCAATATACAGCAATTACTGCCTGGATCACACAGGGGAGGTGGCTCTTGGAAACACTTGCAGAAGAAAAAAGACGTGAATTCATCTTGTTTTTTTTCCTAGAAATAATGGGCAAGACATTCAGAAGGTTAAAGTTAAGGGAAGGTAAATCCTAAGCAAAGTGCTTTAAAGAAATGCTGGTTAGTCCAGCCCTAGGAGTTAGGCTTGCAAGGATGATAAAGTACTGAATAAAGGCAAATTTCAGATAAAACTCCCTGGACTGCAGAGGCAATCCTTTGCAGGAGGAATGGTCAATGCTCTCTGCACCCATGAGGTGTTTCCTAGTATATCCCAGGTCCAAGGGGTTTTGGAGGCTGTTGGTCCCTGATCCTCAACCAGTCTCTTGAGCAATGTGCCTGCAAGTAAGGATTCCTGTTTGGGAGAATTTAACTAGCTGGATGAGGGTTTCATCTAGTGAGTAACAAAGCTGGGAAGTTTCTGATTCACCAAATATGTAAAGAAAGAAAAAAATTGTTTGGGGTCCAATTAAAATTGAAATGCACCCTGAAACGGGGCAAGGAGAGAGACAGGAGGGATGAAAGCAAGATCAAAGAAAGGCATGGACTGTTCAGAAGCATCCACCTCAGGTGGTTTGTGTGAGAAACATCACAGGAGATGAAGAACATGAAGAGAAACATCTCTCAGGCTTAGCTAGAGGGTGGATCCATGCATCTTTGGGTGGATTGGATGCTACCAGGTAACTTCTTGCACGTTCCTGTGCACATAGAGGGTCCAAAGCAGCTCTGTCTTGCCCTGGATCACAGCTTCCCTGCAGACCAGGCGTCACTTGCCCATGCACAACACCTTCCCAAAGAGAAAGCAGTGGCCAGGCAAGCCCTCAGGTTGCCAAGACCTCTCTTGAGGTTTTTGCATGGTGACCTGTACACATTAGATCTCAAAAAGCTCTCATTTGCTGGGGGCATGGGAAATTGCTGGGGGGTAATAACTCTCCTTCACACGGCAATTCCTCCGCAATTTCAGCATTTTCCTGCTTTGAGGTGCCAGCAATGAGATATCTTAAAAAAAGGTAAAAAATAGCAGAAAGGCTGCTGCTTTCTAAAGCAACGACAGCCTGATAGCAGGTATCAGTGTAAGGGGTAAGGAAAGGCCAGAAGAAAGGACAAGGGGAAAAAATAGAGAAAATGGAAATCAGAGGGGAAGTAAGAAGCAGCCTTGCAAAGAAAGAGACACAGGAAAGGGAAAATTAGAAATTGGGGAGAAAAAAAATTAAGTGCCAATCAGACTGTACATACAGACACAACCAGGAGGTTGTTCTGAATTAACTTGGAAAATGACTAAGTTCAGCTCTTATATACCTCTCCAGAAAAACTACTTAGAGTAAAAATGGTCTCAATTATTAGTATTTTTTTTTTCTTCCAAAATGTTCTGCAGACTGGAAAAGAGATGGGGGGAAAAGGGAGTGAGAAAGGAGTCAGAAAGTTTAGGAAAATTGATCCAAGCAAGTTTTAGGTAGGAGCTTACAAAGAATTAGGCTTGGAGGGCCAGTTCACCTGGAATTAAGCTGTCCCTACAATGAACTGAGATGCCTGGGAGCAAAGCTGGAGCTGGTGGAAGAGCTTTGTGTTCCTTGCAGCTGTATTGGGATGGGCTACAGAGGCTGGAGACTGGCAGGAGCCAGCAGGATTGGTCCAAAACAGCAAAAAAATGGGTTATACACAGAGAAAGCAACTGTTTCATACCCAGGAGCTTGCACCACGTGCCTTCCCAACTTGGCTCTTTCTATCCCATTAATCTGCTTCCCCCATTAACACCTACCAGGCAGAAATTACACGTCTGAGATCAAACTCTTGGGCTATTTTGAGCTGCCTCTCCCCAGGGCCTCCTGAACCTTTTATGGGTAAAATTCCTGATCACAGCTGCTGCTAATGGGAAAACAAAGGGCTCTATTTTCCCTGCTCATGTTGCTCCCCTGATAAGCTCCGTCAGGATACAACAGCCACCAGGCATCTGTCTGGCTTTTCCAAATGACACTGCCTCTACCAGCATGATCACTAAATATGGAACAGCAAGGGTGGTCATTTTTTCAATTTTTTCAAAAAATGCTCTTTTTTTTCAATGATTCCTCCCTGTATGGAGAATCCAATAATTACAGCCAAACAACTAAACATACCACCACTGTCAGACAGCATTGATAATGCAAGTGATATTGCAGAAAGCCTTGGAAAACCAGCCCAAAAGGGCTGGAAACTACCTTCTCTAAAACCAAAGGGCAAAACATTGCCCCATCTTCCTGCACGCTGGTTCTGATAACTTAGGCAGCAGCAGACAGGGAGATGGATAGAGAGACCTTCTCATCCCAGCTTTCTATGGCCTGCTCCCAGGGTTAATCAGATTGATCTCTAATTTCTCATGTGAAATGTAAGCTTTCAGTTTCCATTCTCCAGCTCTCACTCTTCCTTTCACCGCAAGATTAAGGAGCCCTTTAACGTTCTGTACTTCTTCCCTGAAAAAAGCTCTTCTGCACAGAAATTCAGTCCTCTTGGCCATGCTTTAGTTCCACTAAAAAGCCTGTGGTCATTAGGTCTCTCATGATAAACGAGTCTGCATCCACCTGCAGATCAATGCTGTAGGTGGGTTCTGCACCTTCCTCATCCTTAAAAAAAGACAGTGGGCTCCCAAACAGGACACAGAAGTCTTGTTTTGGTCCCTTGAGGTTGGATAGAGGGATCAAGTGACTTGTTGACATTGCTGATTACTGAGGATGGGCCTTTCTGCCAGGACCTCACAGTGGGAGCTGCTGACATTGGGCATGGCCAAGTGAACCCATTCCCTTACCCTATTGCATTTAGCTCCCTGACAAACAGGGCTCCTTCCTTCTTCATCGAGGAGGAAGATGCTGTGTCTGTTAAGGATCTGACATTAAATCCCTCCACACAGGGGCCCATGCAAAGCTCCAAGGAATCTCCTTCAGGAGGAATCACTTGTTTGGCTATGGCCTGCAGTTTCAGATGGAGTCACAGGTTCGGGACACCCAGTTTCATGGTCTCCAGATGCTGCTCCTGGGAGACTGAGCTCTTTAGAATGGGGCATCAAGAAGCTCTCCCCAACAGGGCAGACCTGCAGCCTAATTCCAGGAGAAATGAGGGGCTTTAGGCTGTGTGCTAACAGAGGAATCTCTTTCCAGGTTAAATGTGCTGGGACTGTATCCAGTGGATGCTCGGTCCCTGAGTCGTAGTCTCCAGAGTTGCACTTCACATGCATGTGCATGTATGTGCATGTGTGTGTGCACGTGTGTGTGCACAGCCCTCTTGTGGCTGCTGCAGCCAGGGAGGTTCCAGCTTCTCTCTGCAGCTCAGAGCGGTTTTAATTTGCAAGGAGATGGCAAAAGTGAAGGGAGCAAAGGAAAGTTTTTGGCAGGCTACTCAAAAGCAGGGTTCCCTCCTTCACACAAGCACCTCAATGCATAAATATATTTAAGCTGGATAAAAGCATTTGCATTTATAAAATGGCTTACTTACAAAAACTGACACTGTTTTCCTACTCAAACCCTAAAAATCCTCCTTTGTAAGGGGGTCATCCCTTAAGGATGCAGCAATATGTACCAGATCTGGGCTCAGAAGGGCTCATCAGCCATCCTGAGGGTCCAGGAATTATTACTGAGACATTTGCAAACAGCAGAAAGGAAAATCTTATCAATAAATGTATCTTATATTCATTACCTGAGATCTGCACTGCTTCTAGAATATTAGAAGCCTGACTTTTTAAAAAGGGTTGATTTTCACTGGCTGTTCAGTTGACCAAGTGTAAAAGACAGAATGGATGCTGAAGTCTGACTTCGATTAAAAAAATATACATATATAATTTTTAAGTAGCTAATTAAGCACCCACATTTGCCAAGGGCTCTGGTGGGTGCCCACACACATGCATCTATGCAGAGCACAGCTCACATGCCTGAGCAGATGGGGGAGTGGGGTAGATGGTCTCAAGACCAGACGGGTTTGTGAGATGGTCACCAGGGTCCCTTTCAGTCTATCACTTATCTCCACGTTGGTCTATCATCCAGCACCACTAGGGATGGGGACGTACGTGGCTGCTTTCCTTCTGCTCTGGCTGTCCTTCCAGCTTCTCCTCCAAGGACTCAAGAAGCTCCACGGGCTGGTTACCTTGCAGATCATCTTCAGAGGGTGGTGGGGGCACAGCTGAGCTCTGCAAAAGATGATGTCCACAAGTGAGTGACACTGATTACCAGAGCAGAAGATGGAAGGTGAGACCTTTTCCCGGTTACACTGATTCATGCAGACACCTAGATTAGTCCCTCGTGCTCTCTGTAAGTTAGCTTTTCACTCTCGTGAGACAGGGTCAAAACTCACAGACTTGCAATGTTTTGTCCAATGAATCTCTTGGACATGTTATCCCTTTGCATCTTTTATATTGTCACACACAGAAACACAATTAAAAGTCAATGAACAGACATTTACATACACTGCAGAGAGGAGTGTTTGTTCCACTTGAGTCTCTCTCTTTCCTTCTCTCCCCAGGCATTTTCTCTAAACACCCCATCACTTTCTCACAAGGGTTTTCCAGGGGCTGGTACTCTGGTTCATGACCACGAGTAGATGGACCCTGTGGAGACGGAAGAAAGTTTTTGTTTTTTTCTGAGTCCTGTTTTATCAACACTGCTGTTTGTTCAACAGCACATTTGGAGTTGATTGGAACAAGAATGGAAAGGCAGGTTGCTAAGATCTTTCTTGCACATCATTTGGGAAGCGCTGAGGAGGATGGGTTGGGGCAGACGGTTAGGAACTCCAGTTGAAACCCAGCCTAGAGAGGGTTTTTTTTTTCGGTTGGACCATGTGAAACACCCATGCTTGGATTTATTGGGTGACTCTCAGCAACTTTAGTTCTTTATCTAGTAACCCCATCTCCAAGTACCTGGCTGAAGTCCCAACAGTGCATCAGTATCTCCCCAGTCTTTTATGCTAGATTTGGGGAATTGGGGAGAAGCAATAGCACTGGGATGAAAACAGAAGTGAGTTTAGGCTAGAGAAAAGGGGCCAACATTTTGACTATTCTCGTCTGCAGCCCAAAGGGTGCTCCTTGCTCCAATGCTCTTTTCTTACCAGGATTGGAGCTGGTGACATTGTGCTCATATCTGCAAAGCTGAGTCTCCTGGAGAATATCTGTTCATCTAACACATAGTAAGGCCAAGTTTCCATGGCAGAGTCCCTAATAAGCTCAACAGAGCCATTTTTTGTGTCTTTATACTCCAAATCTCAGCAGTGCTGGTTCCAGGGGTTGCTTGCACATGTTTGGTTGGGATCCCTGGAGAACTCTGGTGCAAACTGAGGTACCTACTGATGTTTAGGCAGCTCTTGCGACGTTTAGGTCCCCTTAGGCACCTAAAACGCTGTCGTGTGGGCCATCAAGAAAAGCTACGTCTCACCTGAGATTGTGATAGGAGCCTGGAGCAGAGAAGGGATGTCTCTGCCTAACCCCTTCTAAGTGCCCGAGCAACTGGTCTATCATTGAAGCAACCCATGATGATAAAAAAGGGCTTCAGCAGCTGGCTCCAAACACCCCCACAGTTCTTGTGCTCATTTCCTACCAATGACTAGGAGGGGTTTATGGACAGTGAGTCACTTGTTGGCTGCCATAAAGACAGAATTAGAAAAGCCTCATCTCACGGGCACTATGGCCTGGACTATCCCTACAGCACTATCATGACTGGCTATCTGGGTAGGTAACTTAGGATCTATGAATACAACAGCAACTATGAGACATGGCCTGGATACAGCCAAAGGGATGTTATGCCACATAAGAACCCAGATACAACCTTAATATCACTAATGAATTCCTAATGCCCACACTTACAAACTATCTGCTACTCGCAATTGCAAAGGATTCATGTGATTAATTACCTCTAGTAATTAGCCTGATTACTCAAGCAAATGAGGTCTGCAAGGTCGCATTACCTGCCAGTCCCTCTCTTGGGCAATCTGAATCCGACCTAACAGGACTGGATCCATCCTTTCCTGCCCAGGAGAGACACATCTAGGTATCAACCTTGGAGGGAGGAGTTGCAGAGTATGCTCAGCAGTGTTCTGGCATACAACCAGTACAGGTATGGCTGGAAAACTCCTAGATTTTTGCTCAGATAGTGATATAGAAGATGAGGAGGAGCTGGCATTGGGTGGAAAGAAGGTAGTAGGTATTGCACGTATTAGCAGTAGGACTCACTGGAGCATGGACTGGGTGCCCACTGGCATCAGGCATGCAATCTTTTAATATTATTGCTGCAGCAGAATAGATGGACAGGTCCATATGAACTGGATTTTCTCTGCTCTGCTGCTTGCTTTTACCTTATTGAGTTGTTCTGCAGACACCGACACCCCAAACTGAGCCTCCACAAGTGCATTTTGTGCTTCTTCACTGACCCCTACACTGACCACGGCATCACGGGACATGTCAAATGTATCCTGTAACAACACAGAAAGCAGGTCAGGGTGGCTGTGACAAACCTGAGCTTGTCACACCTATGTGACAAGCTGCATCCTTTCAGGACAGGCTGCTTCTCCCTACTTCTCCTGGATATCCAGCATGCCCTGTCCCATTTGGTGGCCTTTCCCTCTCCCTAAAGACAGCTGTATCTCACTAGGGCCATATATCTTAAGGGTAGGGTCAACAGGATCCTGCAGATGTTAAAGACTTAAGGATACCCAGAGCACACACAATACAGAGGCACTGGTGCTTTTTCCAGTAGAGGGATAAAGAGACATATCCCAAATCCTATATTCCTGGATATCTAAGGAGCAGGTAGCCAGCAAATGCTCACCACTTTCAAGCCTTCCTTCCCAGCTAGCCCTGCATTCCTTGGCTTTTGAGGCTACACTTATGGTCACCTCCCTCGCATTCAGTCACTTCACTCCCCTGGCACACCCAACACTCCAGCAACAACCAGTTGGGTCAAGGGTCTCCTGCTCAGGAGTCACAAAAAGGGTGGTCAATTGATTCTTTCATTTCCCTAAACTCACTCTAAAGAAAGACTGCCTTCCAATCCCATTAGCTCAACTTTTAGATCAAGGATGTTGATGTGAGCCATTGGTGTCCTCCAGCTCAAAACTGGTTATGACTGGATCTACAAGCCATCATAAACTGCTTTTTAACACAGATAATCCTCTAGCCTTCAATGATCCGTTTGCTTTGCTGTCTCCTTCTTCCCCTCCTCTCTCCTTTGCCTTCAAGTCTGCCTGTCCAATGAAGAAGACAAATACTCACGCCGTGGTCAGAGGCTTGCTTAGCCTCCTGCTTCCTCTTGAATGTCTTGCTTTTCCTGGAGCTGCCCAGCTGTTGGACCAGCCCTTCCAGTCCATTCTGCTGGAGTGCATTGGTGAGGTCCTTCAGCAGTGCCAGCTGCAACCAGGGGACACATTCAAGCAATGGCCCAGAGCCACCCATGAGCAGTAACTCATATGAAGTGTTTGCAGTGTGCCTTGCTGCTATTTCACAGGTCACTTGGTTGTGAGACACCTTGACAGCCAACAGCTGGTTTAAATGAAAGTACCTACAGTTTGGGTATCCATTGAAGCAAGACTCTTTTTTGGAACGAACAGAGAGCTGGTTTATGGTGCTTATGCTGCAACTTTCCCCACCCTGAATAAAATACCTATCTTTGGTCAGATCAGGCAGTCCCCTGCCTCCCTTGGTCAGGCCCCTCAGCAACGAGCTGAAGGTGAGGACCCTTTGTAATTGCCTACATGGGAGATATTAAAGCTGAGATTTATCAAATTCTATGAGCATGGCGGTAACCTTAAGCGCAGAGTGAGAGTTTCACCAGCCCAGCATTACAGTATCACTGTTACTTGTGTCATGAGTTAAACAAAAACCCAAACTAGTCCATGTCATGAGGACTTTTCTCTGGGTTCCACAGGTGGTTAGCTATTGCACTTCCTGATGTCAGATGAGTGTCTAATAGCTTGGGACACGCAAAGTTAGAGTTTGACATCCTATGGAGAGCACATCTTTTACTATGAGGGCTCCTAGAGGAAAAGCTCTAGGCCATGTCCTGCAGCCAGAGCACCCAGAGGTCTTGTGGGTCTCTTCTTGCTGGCTGTGCAGACAAGGTGCTGAAGTAAGGCCACCTTGTCAAGAATGTCAAAGCATTACCTACCTTGATGCCATTTGCTTCAAAAAACCTCTCCAGATCCTGTATGAAAAATGAAGAGCATAAATGTGAACTCAAGCACATGCCTTACAGAAGAGAGCAAAGTCCTCCTTGGAGTCACAGCTGGACTCCACCGCTTCAGCAATCCATGGAAACACCGATGATGCCTTGGACATGGATCAGGCATTCAATCCAGTGCTGCTCTGGATGTGAACATCCAGACTAGCTCTTTCCAGAGCATCTTCTGATTTTGTTAGTATTAATCAGAGTCTTGGGGAGGAATTTATTTCATATTTAAATCTGAGCTGTTCAGCCATGGTTCCCATGCCAGTGCAAGTACAGAGGATTTCCAAAGGATAAAGGTCTCCCCTATGCCATCCGTGAGTCCTCTCTGCTGTCCCTACTCCTGGAGAGAAAGGGAGGTGGTCCAACACTACTACACAATACAACTTCATTTTATTTACCTTCATTTCCACTCCTTTGCCTGGTGGACCAGGATCTCCCTTCAAGCAAACAAGAAAACACCAGTCATTAATTAAGTCATTAGCCTGATGAGCAAGAAGAAGACGAGCTCAGAGGAGGGGTACAGTAGAGCATTGGAAGCAGGGTTCACGTATCCAGCCCTTACTTTGCTCCCACCTATTTCTTTAACCCTCTCCCAAAAAAATCCTGTTGACCAAGGAGGTAGTTTCATCCTTTATTCCCACCCTGGGGAGTTCTCCCATGGACACAGCCACTGGCTGCACGTCTTGTGACAAGAGGTAGCTGTGGTCCCAGTGGCACCACAGTCTGGTTCAAACATCTCCAATGTCAGATGGCTCCTAACTGTGTGTCCCATGGGTGGGCTGGCTGGATGCACTCGTACAGCACAGTGTGGCATCAGAAGAGAGGATCTGAGGCATCCTTGGGGTATGAAATACCAGAAGAGCTACCATTGCTGCTGCTGGGAAGCTGAGTTAGCAGTCAGGAGGCCCATGCAAGGCAAGCAGCATGCGGTGGGGCAAGAGGCTGAATGTCCTCTCTGATGGGCTTCATTTCACTGAAATCTGGTTTCTGTGCACAGATTCCGGTGGAATGAAGGGCGTCAGAAAGGCCTTGATGGTGACAGCTGCCAACGCATGACAGCCCCAGGCTCCAGGCACGAGAATGCAAGATGCTGCAGGGCAAATAAGCCATGTTACAAGGACATGCCCGCTGTCATTGAACCTGTCATTTCCATAGGGTTGGGACCCTTGAGACCACATGGGAACCGAGGTCGTTGAGGTGGGAGAGCAAGGCTCCACACGCTCATGCTGTGAA
>JAVCKT010111490.1:0-22986 GCA_032273925.1 Rhynchotus rufescens
CAGAAACGCGGCAAAAAGAGGAAGGAGAGCAGGCGGGCAGGCGGGCGGGCGAGGAACGGGCCGGGCGGCGGCCGAGCCCCGCTCGCTGCACGCCCCGCACCGCGGGTCAGGCCTGCGCGCTCCCCGCTCTCCGTGCAGCGCAGCCCGGGCAGCCCTGGGCTGCAGGAGCAGCCCCTGCAGTGGCACCCGCCGCAAACGGGCCCCGCTGCGGGCTGCGCGTGGGGTCCCTGCTCGCTGTGACCTGCCGCCGGCGTCCCGCCGTGGGACACGCTGCTGCGAGGTCTGGGTGTGTGATGCACCAAGCGCTGTCGCTGTGGCACCGCGTGGCACCACAGCCCAGGGCAGCAGGCATAGTCACACCCCACATACAGCTTCCAGGGCGAGAGGGACTCTCTGTGCACAGCCCCGTGCGGCTGGGGCTGCCCGAGGCCCTGCACCGGCTCCAGCTGCGGAAGAGGAACCAGCTGCTCAGGTCGAGGCCTGACCCGGCCTCCGGAAGCCGCCAGCCCCGGCCGCAGAGCAGTGGGACACGCTTCCCCTTCCCTGGGCAGCAGGAGCTGCACCTACAGTGTGCAGCTGTAACTGTGCACAGATTGCATGCAGCTACAAGCACACACACACCTTGTGCAACTATAACTGTGCACACATTGCATGCAGCTACAAGTGTGCATACACTGCGTGCAGTTGTAACTGTGCGCACCACCCGCAGCTACGAGCTCACATGTACCCTGTGCAGTTGGAACTGTGCACACATTGCATGAAGCTATGAGAACACATACACTTTGTGCAGCTGCAACTGTGCACACTGCATGCAGCTACATATGCATACACTGCGTGCAGTTGTAACTATGCACACACTGCATGCAGCTACGAGCACACATGCACCCTGTGCAGCTGTAACTGTGCACACCCCGCCTGCAGCTCTGGGCAGTGTGCAGCTCCCAGTGCACACACACTGTGTGCGGTCAGGAGTGCACATTCACGCTGTGCAGCTCTGCCTGGATATGCACCGCAGGCAGCGCTAGCTGTGCACACACCGCGTGCAGCTGCGGGTGCCCTGCACACCGTGCAGCCGTGCCGGCACACACGCTTGCAGCCAGCCGCGGGGACGATCAGGAGCAGATAAGAGTTTCCCCGGTTACGCACACCCCCAGCTGCACCCCCGGAAGCAAGACTTTCCCTTTGGCATTTATAGGAACAGTCACATGAGGGAAACTGGGCTGCGGCAGCGGCGGTAGCGTGTGGCGAGAGCGCGGCGAGCCCGGAAGCGCGCTGGCCGGGCCCTGCCGCCCGCCAGGAGCACCGAGCGGTACCACCACCACGGGCGAGCTGGCCGCCCCGCGGCCCCGCACCGTGCCCGCGAGCACGGGCAGCAAGCACACGGGAACTCTGCCTTGAGCAGAGTTCACGTTGCGCTGCAGACCCCCCAGCAGAACTTCTGCTTTAGGCAGCAATGGAGGCGCCGGCCGCGGCACACTGCGATGCGCAGGGCCCTGGCTGCTCACGCTGCCCGCATGGGCGCCGCAGCCGCGCTCGCCCTGCCCGTGCACAGCTCTGCGCCTCCGAGGCAGAGCCCCGTGCACGCACCGGGCGGTGTGCAGCGTTCCGTGCAGCGCCATCGCGCCCTGCGTGTGAGGCCTTCCCCAGGGCAGCTCTGGGGCGCCCTGCGAGGACCCCCCTGCACCCCGCGGCCCGTGGTGCCGGAGCGGCTGGGTGCACCTCGCAGGGCCCCCGCGGCCGGCGCCCATCGTTCGCGCGCCCCGGCTCTGCCCAGTGCCCGGTGCCCAGCGCGCGGCCGTGCCGCTCGGCGCCCCTCACCTGCGGGCCCCCGCGAGGCCGGGCGCCGCCGCCACGCTCGCCCGCGGCCGCCTGTGCCGGGGAAGTCACCCCGCCGCGCTGCACAGCCGGCGCTCGCTCTGCGCGCAGCCGTTGTGGCCGCGGGCTGCGGTTTGCAGAGGCTGTTCTGCAGGAAGCCCTGCCGCCGGGGCCGAGCGGGGCGCGTGGCGGCCTGGCCGCGCTCCCGGCCACAGGCAAGGCGGCGGCAGCGCCCTGCGAGGCCGTGGGCACCGCGCGCGCAGCCCCGCGGGAACGGCGGGACAGGCGGCTCGACCCCGCGCATTCCTCCCGTTGGGGCTCCCTCCATCGCGCTGCATCCATGGAGCGCACAGCTTCCCCGGAGCGCGGCACGAGGGAGCACCGGGCAGGCCAGGTGCACCGGGCAGCAGTCCCCGTCCTCGGAGCAAGGGCAGGAGGGAGGGAACGCGCAGCCAAACCAGGCCCCGGTGCCCGAGGGCCACGCGGCTGCGGGACGTGCCTGGGCTGCACTCGCGGTACCGACCCGCGACGCACGATGGAGACGCAGGCTGCCCTCGGCACCCGCTGCTCCTGCCGCTCCAGCAGCTCACGGGAATGCGGGGGTGGCCGCGGGGCCTGCCCCGTTGCACCCGGAGAGCGGCTTCAGCAGGGAGCCGGCCCGCAAAAACCTCCCATTTCCCTGTCTCTTGGAATGCATCACAGTCCCCCACGCCGGCCATTGCTATGCAAGAGAAACAAAGATAAGTTGTTATTAACTATTCTGCAAGGTATAGAGTAAAATTTGTTTTTGTTATTTTTGGAAGTGAAAATCTTAAGGGTTTTGGTATTTGCATCATCATTTCATTAATTTATGCAATGTATACACTAAATATATCTATCTACTATAGCTACGTAGATATATGATGTATCAGGGAAAATGCAGCTCCCTCCCCCAAGAAAAAGCCCCTCTCCTTCAGCCGTCCCCCAGCAGCAAGCCTTCCCAAAGGGAGAACTGGCACTGCCAGAGTCAGACGTTCCAGATCCAGGGGTCCCGGGTCCCGTATCCCGGTTTCGAGTGCGGATTGGTAACAAAATATGCACCAGTTGCCGGTGCTGGTGCTCAGCTGGCATGGGCGGATGCTGCTGGGTGGCTCTGTGCTTCGGGTTGGTGTCCTGCTCGCGGGGCTGCTGGGCTGGCGTGGCGGCTGCATTGCCCCAAGGAAGGACCGGGCTGCAGGGCTGCAGGGCGAGGAGCTCCGCGCTGCCTGAAGGCACAGGGCAGGGTTCTGGGGCTGTCCGGGGGCACAAGGCAGCGTTCTGGGGCTGCTGGAGCCACAGGGCAGCCTTCTGGGGCTGCTGGAGGCACAGGGCAGCGTTCTGGGGCTGCCTTCCACAGCGGTGCCCGCTGCCACCATGCAGCTTGGCAGGGGCCCACAGGACATGGGGTCCAGCACGGCCCTGAAACCCCTTGAGGCCTCACGGGGCTGGCATCTGTGCTCTTAGAAGTCTAGACCCCGGGGGAGTTCCTCACTGATCCCCAAGCCCCAGACCCCATGAAGTTTCTCGCCAGTCCCGCCGCCGTAGCAGGGCTTTGCGTGACGCAGCACGCACCATCGCCCGTGACGCAGCACGCACCATCGCCCGTGCCTGTCGCCCCGAGGTGCCCACGAACCGCGGTGCCGGTGTGTGGGTCTAGGGACCCCAGCTGGGTCAGGGCCCGGCTGCCGGTGTTAGTGCTCCCCGGGCGGCTGGAGCAGTGCGTTAATTAGGAGCTAAAGCGGAGCTTGCAGGCACGTTTTCACCCGGGTGGCTGTTTGCTCTGCTGGGTTTCTTTCCCTATTCAAATTAAGCCACAGTGTCGTCACCCCAGACTGCCTGGAGAGATTTATGGTGATGGGTCAGATGACAACGCTTTCTGTTTAGCTTTTCAATTTTCTATTATTATCACTTGTAAAGAGCTGTCCAAAGCGGAGGCTGCTGAGGCCGAGCTGTGCCACGCGCATCCCGGGGCTGCGGAAGCGCAGCCTCCTCCACAGACGCCGCGCTGCCTCCGGAGGCCGCGCTGCGGAAGGGGGACAGATGGCGGGCGAGCAGAACTGTCACTCTCGGGCCCTGCACTCATATCGAAACCCACTCTCGTCTGCCTGCCACTGCCTTCACGCCTTCCTCGGCTGCAGTCGTGGGCCTCCGGTTGTGACTTGTTGCTGTGGAGACCGTGGAAGAGCAGCCGCAGGAGCGGGCACCGGGAGCAAGATAACAGGCACACCGCGCCGCGCACACCATGCCATGCACCCCCTGCCATGCACCCCATGCTGTGCGCACCGTGCCATGCACACCATGCTGCTCACACTGCACCACGCACACCATGCCATGCACACCGTGTCATGAGCACTACACCACACACACCATGCCATGCACACCGTGTCATGCACCCCTTGCTGCGCACACCACGCCGCGCACACTGTGCCATGCACACCATGCTGTGCACACTGTGCCACGCACACCGTGCTGTGTGCACTGTGCCACGCACACCATGCCACGCACACTGTGCGCACACCGCGCCACGCACACCGTGCGTACACCACATTGCGCACACTGCACCGTGCACACCGTGCCGCGCACACACAGCTGCCGGAGACCTTGGGCACAGGGAATCCTTGAGGAGAATACTCCTGAATTTCTGTGGGATCCGGAGGACAACAGTTCCATGCACCTTTCTTTTTTCCCCCTTTTTGAGAGATCGGGAGGACAAGTCTTCACGTGCCTGGGAGGAAATACTGGTATTTCCATGGTGAGGACTTCTGTGAAGGCTGTGGAGATGGGTAACCTGGGCACTGGCCCTGGGGCTGAACGGGGGTTATGGCTTGTGGAGTTTCTGGTGCTGTGGTGGCAACAGAGCGTTGTTGCACTGCAAGCTACTGTGTTTGGCGTGTCATTTCCTAAATTGCGTCTCTGTGGAGGAATGGAATGGATGGAGGAATATGACTGGATGGTTTGCATTGACTCCCAAGAAGCTGAGGGTCTAGCTGGTTTCAGGTCAAATCCTAAGCGATATCCCTTATCCTGAGAGAGCAGCTCTCCAGAGACCCTCTCCCTGACGAAGGGTTCATTATAAACCACCAGCAGAGCAGCCATTCCCACCGAAACGGAGCTACTGTCACCAGAGGCTGCTTTCCCCATCCCGGGCAGCCCAGTCCCAGCAGCACCGTCGCTGCCCGGTTGTGCAGGCAGAGACTCAAACAAATGCCCTGCTAAGGAGCTGTTCTCACGACTGCCAGCAAAACCTGCAGTTTTTGCTAGTCAGTTTGCCGAAACCATTTGCAAACAGCCCCGGATTACATAATTGTGAGATTTCCTAACTACGCAATGCATCGTGGCTGCTCATCAGATGAAGCCTTTGTAACGCAGACAGTTATTCTGAAGCCAGAGATCCTCCATAAAGGTGAAAGAATCCTAATTTAGAATCCGAATTAGAAAGTTGCATGGCATTTCTGCTGCTTTTGTGAGCATCTCTCTTCTTCACACCCATCCAGTGCTGAAAAAGGGTTTATTTAATCTATTTCTGGAAATGTAAGGAGTACCATCTATGTACTTGGTCTGTGGCGAACAAGGAAATCTGCCGTCACTGGCTAACACGCTTCCCTAGCTGCGGAAGAACAGTATTTTCCAATTAGAGCACTCCGCATCAACCAAAATAAGCAGGGCCGAGAACAGCACATCCCAGAAGCAAGTGGAGCTGGAACGAGGCAATTCCCGAGGGAAGCTGGGGCTGGGAATGGGCCCGGCCGCAGCAGGATTTGCCTTCGCAAACGGCCCCTGCGCCCGCAGGAACAGCACCGAATCTGTAGCACCGAGGGGCAGCTGTGCAATATTGCGATCTCCCAGCAATGCAATGTAAATGCAATAGAAATACAAATACAATATACGCTCGCTCTTATCAGCACCCCAGCGAGCAGCTCCTCCTGCACACGCACATGCTGCCAAGTTGTCATGTTTCCACCACTAGTAGCAGCCAGAAGGTTTTCCCAAAAAGTGCATGAGGATAATGTTCCGTGATCCCCGCCACACAACACTGGCAATGTTCTTGCTAACATCCTTTGAAAAACAAGTTTCATTCCAGTTTTATACCCATTGCTGCTTGCTAACCACAGTAGAATAATTTGTGTTTCCATTTCTTCCTTTATCGTTTCACAGTGTTTGCAAAGAGCGGTTAGGACTTGCCAGAGATTTCTAAACTAACGTTTCCCTGGAGCCCCCTTCCAGTTTCTGACGCTCCTGTGTCCCTGCTTTATGGCCACGATAAAGCCCAAACAGGGGGAAAAAGAACTCCCGGGTGCCCCGAGGAAGTGCACACGAGCAAGACGCTAAAGGAACAAAAGGCAGAGGAAACAGGGGCATGATTTAAATTACTTTGTACTGTAAAGAAAAGAGAAAGATTTACAATAAAATAAAATAATGAAATAAAGTAAAGTAAAATAAAATAAAATAAAAGATACAAAAGCTGCTTTCTTCTGCGAGGCTTGTGGGCAGCCCTGCTGTTACCCCGTGCTAGCTGGGGAGCTGGAGCTCTCAGGTTATCCTGGTGCTCCCAGGCCGACCCCAAGCCGCTGGCTCAGCTGTGGGGAGGTCCCGGGGAGCTGCCGGCCCCACGGGACACGGCCCCACAGGACACGGCCCCACGGCAGCCCCACTCCATGGGGGAAGTGGCCGGACGCGGCGGTGCGAGCGCGGGGTCCGCAAAGCGCCTCCGCGGCATGGGAACGGCCGTGACACCAATAACGTAGGTTAGAGCTACGTGCCCACACGCTGATCCTGTCAAATCCCGTCACTGGGAAAACACACATCTTCCAGTTTTCTGAATTCCACCCTTTTCCTAGGGAAAAGGGAGAAAAACAGGCCGTTTTCATGAGAACAAAACTGGTTCTGCAGTGTTATTTTATTTTTCAGTGTTTAAGAGTTTTCTGCTCCCAAAACATCCATAACTTTACCACTTCCTCATTGTATAAGAGGAGGGAAGATTCCCAACCTGTTTGTGATCTGTAGAGGCCTCGAGACCGCTATGAAGCTGGGGACTGAGCCGTTATCTGGCTGCAGGGAGTCTGAAGGTGGCTACAGAGCGGCGAGAACGGGGACCTCACCTGTGATGAGGAGCAGCTGCGGCGTGTGGAGGCGGCCGCGCCAGCAGGCGCCCAAACAGCCAACCTGAGCTGGTCTGGAGTCAAACCTGAGGCGAGGGAGAGGGAGATGAGGAAGGCAGGACCCGCATAACGAGACCAGAGACCCGCAGTGGTGGGCGCGCATGTGCTCGCCATGGAAAGCTGCACGGTGATGCAGGTGGAGCTTTGCCCGCCCTCTGGTCGCCTCCCGACACGTACGGGCCCTACGTGGCAGGACGAGCCAGATATCAAAAATAACCGTGGATCGGAGAGGGGGAGAGACTGCAACCGAGAGCTGCGTTGTGCCCGCAGGGACGCCCGCAAGCCTGCAGCTTGCCAGCCACCTCTCGTCCATGGCGGGAACGACGGGTCCCGCTGTCCTGCCGGAGAGTGTCCTCTCGTAAGTACTTGCTCCATAGGCGCCTGTTTCGCAGGGAGTTGCTAGGTAGTTGTCTGGATTTTGCTCTCAGTGCGTGTGCTTTCAATTTCCAAATCCTGAACCCATCAGGAACACTTATTAAAGCTTTGTGGTTTTTTTTTTTTGGAGGGGCAAGATTGCAGATCCCACTCACCCTTTCCCCGGATTTTGCCTAGATCTTTAGCTCCACCTAGAAAAATGATGATTTAGAACATTGCTGGGGCAGGAGCATTCTGCTTTGGGGACACTGATTGATTTGGGAAGGGCGCTCTGAATTGGAGGAAACACATGGGAAGTCCCCAGCCGGCAGCAGGGCCGGAGCATCCTCTGCCGCTTCCCACGCGCGTCCGAGGGGATGGTAGTTTGTAGCATTGAGCTATGCTGCTGAGTTTTGAAGGGCTTGGCTGTTCTTATTTATTTGTTTATTTTTTGGAATGCACGTATCCAGAGACAAGGCAATGCACAGCTTAAAGAAGGGGTGTGTTATCTCAGGTGCCCGTGCGCCGGGGCGCTCGGAGCCGCCGGCGGAGCAGCCTCGTGGCAGCCGCGCTTGCAGGCTGCTCTGCGGAGCCGCCGCGGCGAGCTCGGCGCTGCAGCCGGGCAGGCCCTGTGCTGCACTGCACAGCGCAGCGCTCTCCACGGCGCTGCACAGCAGCCTCATTGCACCTTCCAGACCCCTTCCCCTTCCCGCGGGAGCTGGGCCGGTGACGGTTGCGCATTGCCAGCTTTCAGGATGCACTTGCAGACAAATAGAGATTCAAGCTGCGTTCACACGGGAAGCAAGCGCAGATGCCCAACATAGCAGAGGGACATTGAGTTTGAGAGAGGGAACAAACCCACCCCTCTTGGCTACTTCCCACTTACGCCCATCACCAGTTTATCCCAGCTTCAACACCTCAGGGTGATTCAGTGACCTAGGGGAACCAAATCCTGCCATTCTTTCTTTGCTTTTTTAACTAAGCACAAAGTACTAAACTGCTCCATGTGCTGGCAACATGCATTTGTCCTAACAGCAGGAATGCCCTATAGCCACTTTATTTAAAACAATGAAATCAGATGAGATAAATGTCCTGGTCATGGCCCTGCACTAAGTGCCAGCTGTGGGAGCCCGGCTTCCCTGAGACTCTACCTGATAGATCAGTCTAACTTTTATTCTTGTTTCCCCAAGCAGCGAGATGCTGCTGCATGTGTCGGACGGAGATTAAGTGAAGTCATGATCTGCAGCTGGAGCAGAAGCAGCCCATAGTTCTGCAGCCACATTTAGAAACTAACAGACACTTCATGGAAAGAGGCTGCAGCCAACTAGTTATTAGTTGCTCTTAATATCTAACTGGAAGAATGCGTGCTGCTGGGCTAGCAGGAGCAATAAATCTTGTCTGCTTGAAAGCTCTGGCATTCGGGCGTTTTATCAAGGCATTTCCTCTGCTACACATGGGAGTTTCATAAATCCGTGATCCAGCGCACCCGCCTTTTAAGAGGCTTTTGCTGCAGAACGGTCGAGCTGCGCAGGTGGCGGCTCCCGGCAGCGCTTCGGGAGCGGGGCCGTTTGCTGCTGGATCACCAGCAGGGCGGATTTCCTTCACGAACACCAGAAAAATTGCAAAAAACCCCACACGTCAGCATGGCTCGTATAGCCGCACTAGCCGCCCTGACATAACGTGCGGTAGGAAGCACGGCTCCTGGCAGGGAAGGAGGTTAAAAACAACGCTGCAAGATCAGCTCTGACTTTGATGCAGCGTGCAGAGTTAGAGTTAACTACACGCACATCTAAAGAGTGCACTGCTACAGCTGGAGCACGCGGGAATTTCTGTGACCCAAATATTTTTTGGCCAAACAAAAAAATGCTGTTTTTTTTCTCCCTTTCAGCACAGGAGTTCCAAAGCCTCGTGCCAGCAGTGAGGCAGTTTCCGCAAAATACCTTTTTATGGCAACTTCCCCATTTGTGCGCGCTGCGCCATGCGCGCTGGGCTGCGCTCCTGTTTGTGGATTCCAGCGGCGCGCGGCCACCGGGAATCCGGCTCCTTTCCTTTTTTGGCGCCCGCGAGCGCGGCACAGCGCGGGCAGGAGCGCTCGGGGCAGCCGTGCGGGTGCCGCTGGCTCCCATCGCGGTGCACGAGCGAGCAGAGGGGCACTGCAACGCGCCGGGGGGCTCCTGCCTTCCGGAAAGCTCCTGAGGAAGGGCCAGGCTGGGGGCAGACCCGGCCCTGCCGGTATTGCCGAGGGACCTGCAGTGCCCTGCAAGAAATGCCAGGCACCCTCCTCCCTTTCCTCCTTGCGGGAAGTGCAGCCTGCGCTGGGCCTGTGCTGTGCAATGGGAGCCGAGTCATGAACGTGCAGAAAAAAATATGGGTTAAACGGTGTCTTGAATTGTCCCTTTGTTTTCAGGGGGAAACGGGTGGAGAAGAGCGCGGCTTGGGCTGGGGTGCAAGAACCACCTTTCCACACTTTAGTGTCTGCACGTTTCCTTCCTCATTGTGGAAGGACAGTCCAGTGTGCTCCAAAACAAACGGGGCATGGGGTAGCAGTGCCGGGAAGTTGGATCCAAGGGATGCTCGCTTGGAGCGCTGCAGCGGGGCTGAGGAGCCGCACAGAATTCCCGGGAAGGGAGGAGCTGGGAGAGCGGGGCAACGGGGCAGAGCGGCTCCCGGGGGACCCGTCCCGAAGCTCGCACGAGCGCACCAGGAGCTCTACCCAGCCCTGCAGAGCGGCCACGGGCAGAGCCCGGCCCCACGCGGGGGGCATCGGCACCCAGCCTAGAAAAGCTCCGGCTTGTTTTGCTTATTTGGGTGAACTAAACAGCGTGCTCACTGAGGCCTGAACAACTCCAGCTGGCAGCTGACAAAATGGGGAGGAAACAGGCTTTCTGTGAATAAAGAATGATAAAGAAACAGCCTCCAAGAGGCACGTTCCCACCCTGCTAATTCATGCATGCTCAGACCACCCTTTCAGGCACCTACTAAAATAATTATCAAATCAAAGGAGATTGATTTGTCCTTAGGGACAGGACAGTGTCCTTAGACTTCTACCTGCGTCCCGGCCGCAGCTCCACACCGGGGCTGGCTGCAACCGTGGCCGTGGACGGCTTTAACCATGTGGAAGTTTCTCCTTCACTTCTCTTGCAGCACGGAGCCTCCCAGGACACAGGGGAGGCAGTTTCACAGGTCGCCAATGGACTAAAGCATGCCAGTCTATCACGATAGCATTTTCTGAACTATGGCTTGGGAAGGTAGCGTAGATTGCATTAGACGGACACACAACATCTCATCTCTGTCCTTTCCTCATGAAGATGCTAAATCTCAACTATCTTTAAGCAAGTATGCCTAATTTTGAATCATATCACATCAAAATCAGTGAATACAGCTGTGTTCCTGAGACTCCAAAGTAGAAAGTGTGAAAATCACTATGGAAGGAGAGACAGGATGGATAGTTTTCCCCTATTTCTTGAAGGCCACTCTAAGCAATCCAGATAGAACTGAGAAGCTCTCAGGAGGCTTCGCGAGAAGCAGCACGATCCTGAGCGCAGAGGCCGGAGAAGAGCGTTGCTGTTCGCAGCAGAGCCGTGCCCGGCGCCGCGGGGCAGCGGCACAGGGCACACAGCCTGCGCTTCCCCTGGAACAGCAGCGACAAAGCAAAGGAGAGAGGGCTTTCCAGGGCTGTTTTAAAACACATGCTTCACAATTCATGCCATAAAAGCTTGAGAACAAATACCTGATCCTGCAAGTTAACAATATCACGTACATACAGAATAGCATGTTCACGAGAGGGAGGCAGGTAGCGAGAAGGTACGAATCCTGAGCTAGCACGAGCAAGGAGCTAATAGGAACGACGTGCTGGTCCGTGCCGAGCCTCGGCGAAGCCTCCCCTCGCTCCCTGCTGCTGCTGCAGCTCTGCGTGACCCGCTGGGGAGGCTGCAGGGCTCCAGCACCAGCCGCTCCACCTTCAATGCACCAGCACTGCCCAAACCCACGTAAGCACTTGATAAAGAAGGCAAATACTCAACTCAGGGCATAGCTAGGAGACTTTTTCCTTTTTTTTCCCCTCTCTATTTTAAATAATGGAAAGTACTGAAATGTCTCTGTGTTGTGAGCTAGCAGCAAAATGGAGACAGATGCTGAGGTTATAACCATCAGCTGGGTCATATTAATTCCCAGAGAAGTACTCACATCTGATGTACATTGTTCTTATGCAGAGCATGGAGTTGGTCCACCAAGTTAGGAGGTTGTTCCTGGTCATTCAGGAAGAAGGAGAAAAAAAAAAAAAAAAATAAAAAAAAACTAAAAATATGGTCTGTTGGCCAGCAAAACAAAAGGAACACAGCTCCCATGGTCATGACTCCACAGCCTGCCGTTATTTATAGAGGGTGAAGCCCAGCTGGGAAAAGAAACCTCACCCTGATTGCAAAGGGAAGGTGGGATTTGGGCCATGAAGGCCAACTGCTTGTAAACACCTGGGCCAAGGCGAGATGGTCTCGCTCAGCTGTGGGCTCAGCTGTGAGCTTAGGTGTGGGCTCAGCTCGGGGCTCAGCTGTGTCGTTACAGCGAGACGGACTGAACCAGAGCAGAGCAAATGTCCCTTTGGGATCATTTTATAGGACAGAAACAGGAGAGCAGAGTTTAACTACGAGCTAGGGAAGGAATTAGAGAGTGATCCATGTTTTATTCCCATGTGTGTCTGACTCCTTCCAGCCTATCATTGGCAACTCCTATGAACACAACAAGTATGCATGAAACTATGAACAGGCAGCTATAGGACTTATCTTTTAACAGAAACTTGGAGACCAAAAATGCTTCTTGCCATCAGGTCTCTTCCTCGCAATCAAAGATGTGGCCTTGCGCTACCAGGCAGGATTCACTTGTTAGCAGCAGAACCTGAGCGTGCAGAACCCCAGCGCGGCTGCTGGTGCTGCTGGTCCCTGCTGAGGAGCCGCTCCAGCCTCGCGAGAGCCAAGGCAGCCGCGATCCAGGCTCCTTCCTCCGCACTGGAGACGCGTCCCGGGACTGGCCCAGGCGGGAGGAAAACCCCGGATTTATTCCCCCGAATGCAGCAGCAGCAGCAGCAGCAGCGGTGCCGCGGCCGCGTTTGATGTCCCACACGTGGCTGAAGGGTTATGGCTGTGTCGGGGTGGCCGCAGCGCGAACCGGGATTGTTGGGTGCACGGGACTCCCCATTACACACGTGAAGAGTTGGGGGTACAAAGCGGGAGAGAGAGGCACAGAATCCGTGTCCTCTGCTGCTGCTTTCAATGGGGTTTTATTGGCCTAACTAATCCAGGCAGAAACCTTGACTTTTCCAAGAAAACACTAATTTTAAAACTTAATTTCAAAATAGATAAATTGTCCCTGCTCTAAAGAGGTGGATGGTTAGTTTGCTTCTTGAGTGTTTAATTTTGTCCTTGTTTGCTTTTCACTTAGTTTGCAGGTTAATTTCTTATTATTGTGCCAGCCCCGGCGGGGCAGCCCCAGCCGCCGGGTCCCTCCACCCTGGCCTCGGGTAGGGACAGCTTGGGGCAGTGACGGAAAAGTCGCCAGGTTGCACAAGGGCAAGAGAACAAACCCAGCGCGGGGGGTGCCCGGCCCTGGGCTGAGGAAGGGCTGAGGAAGAGGAGGCAGAACCCGCAGCTCGTGCCCGGTGTCCCACCGTCCTCGGCCTCTGCAGCTGGTGCCACAAACAGCCTGGTCCCGGCCACGGGAACCGCTGTGCGTCACTTAGGTGGCCGTTAGCTGGAGAGGAGCCGCAGCTCGCCCGTGCTTTTAACCATGGGAAAGGCGTCCGCGCAGTTTTCAGCCGGCTGTTTGGAGCGAGGCCGTTGGGGTCAAGCTGATCGCCCCAAAGGGGCGCCCTGCTCCGCGCGCAGCCCGGCAGCCTCCTGGCCCGGCCTCGCCGTGCGGGCGCTGCACAGCGCGCTCCTTGCTGCAAGCAGCATTACTCATTCCGGGGAACATTTATTTTTAGATCACTTACTGTCATTAAGGCATAGTTGGATTCGTTTCAGTCTGACTCACGCCGGATTCCTGTTCTTCATGGGGCCGAGTTCTCCGTCCCCACCCAGAATGAGGGAAGGCAGAAGAGCACAAAGCCCTCGGAGCGGAGCGGAGCGGAACCAGCCCTGCAAACCCGCTGCTGGTGCTGGTGCCACGGCCCATCCGGGACGGGTTGGTACCTTCTGTCTGACAAGGGCCGCATGTAAACCCGTGCCGTGAATCCGCAGAGTTTCAGCCCACAGGTTTTAAACTCGTCCCAAGTAGGATGGAGAGATCAGAACAGAGCCAGATCCACCTAGGTGCGGCCGGGCTGCAAAGCGCCAGCTCAGCGGGACGGCTCCGCACAGAGCTGCAGCTCGCAGGGGAGATGCAGCCAGTGCATACAGACAAAAGTGGAAGCTCTCTGAGCAGCACAATCCAAAGGAGATGTGCAAGGAGGAAGCGTGGGAGGGAGAAAAGGAACCTCTGCACACCAGCCTTGCTGGGAAGCAGTTCACGTCTTCCACCATTCAAATGCTACACATTATTTCGTCCTTTTCAAAATACTCTCCATAAGGACTCTTCTTGTTCTAGTTTTGATGTGCTTAATGAAGATACCAAAAACACAATAGTGAAGAATTGTCTAAACCTCAGACTTGTCAATAGTTAGTCTGGAGAGATAGGAGTAGGTGGGAATTTTAGGGACCAAATCTAAAG
The DNA here is from genome assembly GCA_032273925.1 of Rhynchotus rufescens. NCBI lineage: Eukaryota > Metazoa > Chordata > Aves > Tinamiformes > Tinamidae > Rhynchotus > Rhynchotus rufescens. The sequence goes on from JAVCKT010111490.1 coordinate 14,046, forward strand.
CATTAACTAGGATTATCCCAGAAGGTGAATGGAAAAAGGGTCAATAGGTCATAAAATTATCCAAGATGTCTGGGGTTTGTTTAGGAGCTGCTAAACTGAGTAGGTTTTTTTATTTATATTAATGCTTTATTAACGCTTATTTGAGTGTGTTATCAACGCTTGCTGAAGGAGAAATGCCACTTTCCGTATTTAACAGGGCTTAGCTGGGAGAGCAAATCCAGGAGCGGGAGCTGCAGCAGCGTGTGCACTGACTGTGCAGGAACAGCCCCTGCAACGCCCTGCAGTTCCTGCGCGGGCCGTGCACAGGCACTTGTGCGGCTCCTAACCTTGGAGCCGGGCTTTGGGGGAGGCTGCAGTGCAGCGCTCCGGCCGCACGAGAGCATCAGGACCCTGTGTGTTGGTCTGGGTTTATTGCACCGGGAGCAGCCTGCGCTGCAGCGCCGACCAGCTCACAGCTCTGCTGAAAGCAAGCGCCAAGCAGCGGGGCTGGGGAATGTGGAAAGCTTTGTTGCTTTACTTTGCACCTGCAGTTTAAACATGGCCATTGCCAACTTCTTCCTAACATTAGTGAGGTCTATGAGATAAATGTTCTCTGCTAAATTTTCTTTCTAGAAGGCTTAGTCAGTACTTGATATTCATAATTCATTGTCCTCTTGAATGCTGAGTTCTCGCACGGGTTCTAGCAGGGATTTTTATTTGATCTCTATATGTTCATGCCTAGAGTTCTTCAGACAGAGTGAAATCAGGCTTGCCATAAATAGCTGCCATTGATGTATTGGTCTGGCCTTGGCACCGTCCCTGCCTAGAGCAGAAGACTGGGTTGTACGAGCTCCCAAGTGCCTTTCAGCATGAATCATCTATGACTCTGGGTTATTACATATTCTTATCATATTAAACAGAAAATATTTCCTGGTATTAAACAAAAGCTGATCTTGGGGGAAAAAAAAATCAATAAATTGCTCAGTTGTTTTCCTGTGTCTTAGATAGTCTATCAATGTTGCTGATGTACAGTGTGTGCAATGATTACACTGAAAAGAAGGAAACCTTGATGATGACTGTGAGAGGAGACACAAGTGGCAGCAGATATGGAATTCCTAGTGCGGGAGAAGGGAAATAATAGCCGATATGAAAAGTCTCTGAATATTGCTGCCTCAGTCTCCAAGTGTGGCAAACCTGTGAAACACCATTTCCAAAATTCTTCATAATCTTGCTTTTCAAAGCTGTTTTAGACTTTTCAGGGTCAAAGTCGCCATATACTATTTGCAAATGCAGATATTACCTGCTAGTGATCCTTTTTCACTTGAAAAAGCGACGTTTTGCCTGGACTCCAGATCTTCTTTGCCATTTCCTCCTTGGGGAATGTTTTAGAAGAGAAAGCCCTTTTCAACCCCTCAAAAAAGAGCCATTTGTATCGCCACTCACCAGATGCTGAGTTTCATGGGCAAAGCTGCCTGCTGCAAGGCCTACCTTGGGGAGGAAGGAAGAGCCTTCCTCTTCCTCATGCAAATGTTTCTATTTTCTCTTTCTGCGGTTCCTAATTCCAGACACGCACAGGAAGCAGGTTTTGCATTCTGCGCCGGGAACGGTCCCGGCGGGAGGCAGGAGGCCCTGGATAGGGAGATAAACCCGGCTGAGCTCCTCCGAAATGCTCACCCCAACGCCCGCACCCAACTTACCCTTTTCTTGCTCTTATTTTTGTCTCCGGAGCTTCCCACTCCCATGTGAGCAAACACACCAGCTCTCCTCCTTCTCACTTCAATTCCTCATAAGGCTCCTGGATACTTACCCAGGTCGGATGATTCCTCATTCCAGTCCATACTGTCATATGAAAGGGAAGAAAAAGAGAAAGGTAAATTACCTGATTTACCGTTCCCCTCTGCTTTCCTACTGCTTTCTAACTCTATTCAAAAGTCTCTTAGTTCATGGCACGTTTACTGACGGTTGCAAGCAAAATACGACCAGGATTTTCAGTCATTAAAGTACTGCCTTTGCTCCAGTGCTTCTTCCAAGAAGAATTTGTTTATTTCTAGTTTTCAACAGAGTGAAGTAGGACCATTAACTTTGATGGAAAGGACCTCTATAGAATAATACATTCTTACTCACACTTTATTTCATATAAAAAAAACCCTTCCCATGTGTGACAAAAAGGAGAGAAAGGCATTAGAGTTATGGTAATACAGCTGCTAAGTAAATAAATTACTGTAAAAGTACCATGCAGAATTTCTTGGTTGATGTCGGTTCGTATTTTCCATATGCTGGCAGAGAGCAAGTTATATCTGAGATCTAAATATAATTCAGAATGAATATTCGTGAGCGCTCCTGCTGTCCCAGAGACAGGGCCTGGCCGGGCTAACGACGCAGTGACCGATGCCGCCGTGCCGAGCGGGACCTGGAGCACGTTGGTGGGAACCCAGGATTCACCCCCGTGCGTGGGGCAGGGCGCCGCGTCCGCGAGAGCGACCCCAGAACCTCACGGGCACGTCGGGGCCAGCAGCGTGGGGTGTTTGTAACGGTTGTGATCAATCTTTAGTGCACACGAGTCTGATTTTGGTGGGTTTGGACCCGCCCGTGCCCGCTGCAGGCCTCGGGCAGCACCGCGGCCGCTGTCCCCGTCAGTGGCACTGCTCTGCAGGAGCGTTAGGGGCTGCGGGCTCTAAGCGCAGCTGCAAAGCTTGCACAGAGCTTTGATGCTCTCCATAGAGCTTTACTGCTCTCATCGGCAGCCGCAGGTTACCCCCACCAGATCATTTCAAAAGGATCCAGCTAGATTTTTTACTGAAAACAAAACAAAAGAACGAATCTCATTTCCCACTAAAACTAACTAATAGTTTTTTCAGCATTTACTACTCAGCAACATTAAATTTCCACAGAGTCACGCTATAAGTGCATCACAGAACTTATCTGCAGCGAGAACCTCCCTTTCCAGGCTGGAAAACACCCTGGCACTAGGAATCCCATAATTACCATGTCTGTCGCTTGAGTTCTGTCACACACAGGCTCGAAACAAATGCTTCTCAGGACGTTATCCCATGATTTGCCCTGATTTTGTAGCTGCTTTACAGAAAAGCAGTATCTCCTGCACTGAGGAACAAACTCATGCCCAGGGAACAGAGCTGCCCGGTACAGGGCACGGTCAGGCCAAGCACAGAGACCATAGGAAGTCCTCAGAGACCTTCCTGAGGTGCCTACCTAGGAAAAGAGTAATAAATAACAACACAAACAGCAATAATAATAAATTACAAAAATGTATTAATTCTATCGATTCCTATTTTTCTATTACTGCTATCCTAGCACCTTTCTGCATGAGAATATTACCTGTCTGAGGACTCCTCCTCAGAACTCTCAGCTGTTGCAAACCTATCGCATGTTAACGGCTGTCAGACCCGCAGTGTCCCTGGCGTGCATCGGTAAAGGCCACCCCGTCCTGCCCCGGGAGGCATTAACGTCACCTTTGGAGAGGCACGAGGGCCCGACAGCAGCAGGAAGCGCTCCTGATGGAAACTCAAGCAGGGCCTTATCTGCGGCGCTGCCGGCGCGCGTGATGGATGCGTTTTTCAGAGCAGACACAGCGATGTGGAGCTCGCTGTGATGTGGAGCTCGCTGATGTGGAGCTCACAGCGATGTGGAGCTCGCTGTGATGTGGAGCTTGCTGATGTGGAGCTTGCTGATGTGGAGCTCACAGTGATGTGGAGCTCACTGGTGTGGAGCTCGCTGGTGTGGAGCTCACAGCGATGTGGAGCTCGCTGGTGTGGAGCTCGCTGATGTGGAGCTCGCTGGTGTGGAGCTCGCTGGTATGGAGCTCGCTGGTGTGGAGCTCACAGTGATGTGGAGCTCGCTGGTGTGGAGCTCGCTGTGCCAGGAGCTCCTGGGAGGGGAGCTGCCGGCGCGGGTGGCACCCAGGACCCTGCGCGCCCGCGGGAGCCGCTCCGTGCGAGGGGACACGGGGCCTTGGGGCTGCATGGCTGGGCCCACGGCGCCCATGGAGACCCCATGGATCTAGCCAAAACTTGGTTTCCTCGCAGGTTTTAGGACTGCACAATTTCCTGGAGAAACGCAGATAAAAGGTGTTATTGGCTGATAACGATAATTGTGTGTAAAAGGTAATACTTACAAGGAGCCTTTTTTTGAACGAGTTGCAGTTTATTGTTGGTACATCGTTCAGGTAGCAAGGAAACAAGCACAAGTGCCTCGAAGAGCACTCAGAAATCACAGCTTGCATTGAGGAGACAACAGGCAGGTGCCTTGCGGGTGCAGGGCCCGCGTGGCCGGGAGCCCCGCGCCCCGTCCCGCTGCCCGGCCCCGGCGGGACCCCCACTCCGCTCTGCTCCGCTCCGCGTGGCGATGCGGGGCCGCACCGCGGGGCCACCCGCGCGCAGCCTGCCCGGGAACTCGGCGGCACGACAGGCTCGGCTCGCCCGCCGCCGCGCTGCCACCCAGACACAGCACACACAGAGCGCGCATTGATTTTTCTGTGATTTTCATGTTTTATTGCCATTGATTTCATATAGTTTTTCCACGCACTGATCACATCAGTCTGCTTGGTATCTGTTTTCTCTCTGTAATATCTAAAAGCATTTACTTTTCCCCCTCTAATCTTTTCCATCGAGTATTGCCTGTTGTCTGGAAAGGAAAGCTGTCCCTTATCGCTGCATATCCTTCCACCTCCACCTTTGAGCCCAGGTCTGTTAATTGAAAAATAAATGACTACTGTTTTTACTCCTACTAGTTGCAATGCTTTTGCAGGGGTATTTGATGGAGAACTGGCCTCTCTTTAGCTCCTCTTTTATTTCTGGAACTGTTAATGAATTTCAAAGTACGGGATCCAAACTCCTACTCCAGTTACGAATTCTGTTCTCATCTATAAATAGTCACATTAATTATATGAGTAATTGTATTATAGGAGCAATGAGCTGTAATCAGGGGGTAAATAGAACATGTACAATCATGTAACCGGAAGGGAGAGTAAAGCTGCACTTTGACATCCCAGCCAGGTTCAGCCCGAGAAAGCAAGTCCACAGCGTGTTTGGTCAGCTCTGAGCTCGGAGCCGCCGCATAAACCACGGGGACAAGGGAGCTGGCAGCGCGGCGGCTCCGCAGCGCGTTCCCGTGCGAAGGGCGCTGCCTGTGCGCGTGCACACACACATACATGTGCACACACACACATATGTGCACACACATCCATGCACACACACACACGCGCACGCCCAGGGCGAAGGGAGCAGCCCGGGCGGGCGCGCGGCCCCGCGTGCCCCGGCCGGCAGCACCGCGGCTGCGGACGCCAGGAGCAGCTTCGCTGGCACCGAACGGGCAGGAGGGACCCAGCAAGGCGGGGAACACAACAGCTTACGCACAAGCTACGGCCTACGTGAAGCGGTCTAAAAGGCTGGAACTGGACGGCGTGGAAGTTCATCCCGCACTACTGTCTTTTTCTGTTCCTTGTCTTCCAGGATCTGAATTGTCCTTACCAGCTCTTTTTCTGAGCAAGAGCTGCCTTACTTTTGCCATCAGCATTTCTCGGAAGTGGTCGCCCATTAGGAAATAAAACACGGGGTTAATGGCGCTGTTGAGAAAGGCGATGGGCCGGGTGACGATGTAGGCGGCGCTGATGAGGTGCTGGGTGCACGTGGGCACGGCCAGCGCGGGGATGCGGGAGGCGATCCGCACGTTGCGCATGACGTGGTACGGAGTGAAGAGCACTGAGAAGATAACCACGGCCAGGATGACCAGGGAGAGCGGCTTCTCCAGCGTCAGCAGCGAGTTGTGCTGCTCGTTCCTGTTCTTGAGAAATATCACCATCTTCACGTAGAAGAAGCACATGACGCAGAGCGGGATGAGGAAGCCGAGGACAGTCAGCACCATGCTGTAGATGATGCTCTTTGCTGGGTCCCCCGAGCTGGCGTAATCGAGGCACTTGCTGTTGTTGGCAGCAGCAACGGGTCCCAGGAAATGGATGAGCGGCAGCAGCTCCAGGATCACCCAGATCCACAGGGCGACGGACACGATAACCGCCGTGCGCCTCTTCTGCAGGAAATGCTCGCGGAAGGGGTATTTCATGAGCAGGTAGCGGTCGATGCTGATGAAGGTGAGGAAGAGGATGCTGGTGTACAGGTTGGCGTGCAGCAGGAAGCGGTTGCTGTGGCAGAACAGCTGGTTTGCCCATTGGGTCGAGTAGCTCCTCACCAGCAGAGGGAGGGTGCACAGAAACAGCAGGTCTGATAGGGATAAATTAAACAGGTAGATGTTGCCGCTTTTCCACTTTTTCAGGCAGAAAACATAGCCGAACACAACAATAGTATTTCCAGTGAGGCCCAAAATGAACTCGAGGCTGTACATGGTGGAAAGATAATACTTTTCTAGGAAAGTGTCCATCCGCAGACAGTCGTCTGTCTCATTCGCAGCCTGGAAAGTTCAAAAGAACAAGAATAATCAACAACAGAAGAGCAAGACAGCAGTGCCTTGGTTCCGTGCATCCTTGTGCTGCGGGGAACGCGGTTCGCTGGTTCCTTACAGCTCCTGTGAGCGGAGCCGGGAACGCAGCGAATCTGCACGCAGGACACAGCCTTGCAGCTATGGAAAAGGGTTACTGAGCACGAGGAAATCTGATGTGGGCAAGAACAAAAAAGTTAAGTAAATTGGAAGTATCATCTGTGACCAGATGAGCTGCCCCTGTGCCCGGTTCCACTCTGACATGGGCAGGTGGGAAAGCGCGACTCGCCTGGGACTCATCCCTCCATCCCTCCATCCATCCATCCCTCCATCCCTCCCTCCATCCATGCATCCCTTGGAAGATGCCTCCTCTGGCATTGCTCATCTCCACCCCGTGCTCCACTCATGACTAACGCAGAAGTCCAAGATTAACACAGGACTAAGTCACTCTTAGCAATGCAGCCATGCCCTGGAGAGGCTTCTCTGAGTTCTTCAAGAAATTGGAGCTGATGTTTCTGCAGAATTAACGGAGCATTCACTAGGCGCTTGGTGCACCTGCAGCAGCAACGCTGCACCAGAACTGCACAGAAAACCCCTGGGAAGCTGGAGCACAAATCCCAGCCTTTATTGTTAATATTGCCTAAGGAATTCTGGGCCATTCCTGCAGAAATAGGTTATTTCTGTAGTTGGGAATTTATAATTCTTTTCCTGTAATTTTCTACCAAAAGTCCTTTTTAAGGATGGAAGATTTTATGGCTAATGAATCATAGTTAGTCCAAAAGATACTGTAGTCAATAGGGGAATACTAACAAAACACAGCGAAGTTCTCAATAAAACTCTTTCAAGACAAAATTCACAAACTCTCATGAGTTTTGGAATTAACAATCTATGATGTGAAAATCAGAATTACTTTTAACACTGTTATGTGATTTATGCTATCACAGTCAGCAAATTATGCTAAAATAATAGCCAATAAATTATGCTAAAGCCACTGTATAATAATGTGCCCGAGGTCCCATTCCATATAAACGCTGCAGGCTGAGAGGCTGCCCTGCCCTATGGCAGATGCACACCCAAAGCACAGGCAAGGGAAATCCCATGTTAAAGAAACTTAAGCATTTTCAATATTCTGCTCATTGAGTATTTGCAAAGTTTATTTTCCATTTCATTTCATCTCCAGGGAGAGCTGCACCAGCACATTTCATCTTCCCTCTTTTGCTGTATTTAATTTTCTTTTTGGTCCCAAATAATTGCTCTTCCCTTTTGCTTGGGAGTACAGATTATTTCAAGCACCCAACTTTTTTCATCAAAAGGTTTCTCTGAAAGTGTCCGTTAAACAGGAAGCCCTTTGGTCGGCTTTCACAAGGCAAGCTCAATATTCACCCGCTTACTCAAGGAAGTCGGGGGATCTTGAGGCACAAAATACAAACGCTTCTGGGAAGCTGCCCCGTTGTGCGTCTGCTGGAGGGGAGTTTTGCTTTCTCTCTACGGCTTGGTGAGAGAAATGCTTCCAAGCAGCAGGGAAAGAAACAGGACGACAGGTTGTTTGCTCTTCTTCCTCTGCAAGCAAACGCACCGCCAACTGCCTCGCAGGGTCGCTACCAGATAAAGATCCATTTTAGCCAGAGCCTTTTCTTAAAATATAGGCAAAACATAACTAGAAAGTAGGGGAAGGTGAATGATAGAAAGGTGGAATAAAGATCAAAACTGAAATTGGGCGGAGTGATTTGCAAAATCTGCTAAGAGAGGGTCTCTAAAGATCCAGTAATTATTTTAGATATTTTGTTAGGATGTCCGGAATTTGAAATTTAAAATGTGAACCCTCTGGACAGATGCATATCCAGTAGCAAAGCAGAGTGCTTGATTTCGCAGGTAGATCACAAGAATAAAGAGCATCACAGAGCAGGTTCACAGGGCTGCACAGAACAAACACCCGCACCGCTGCGTACCACGAGGAGCGAGAACACCTTCGTGTTTTCTCCCTCCGAGCGCAATAACCCCACGCGATGCTTTTAGCTTCATCCCGGCTAGCCAGACCCGTGGGGAGAAACTCAACACTTCAGGAAGATTTTAATTAGCAACACCACCATCCCACGGCCGTTGGCATTTTAAATACCCGACATTCCCAAATCCCTGGGGCTCTGTGCCCGCCCCGGGGCGCCGCTACCCGGGACAAGCGAGGGGCGACGCGAGCAGCGCTGGGGAGCGGGGCCGGCGCACTCACCATGCCGGGGCCGGGACCGGGGCCGCTGCCGGGGCCAGTGCTGGTACCGGTGCCGGTGCCGGTGCCGCGGGCTCGCCCGGTGCCGCGGAGCCGCCGGGCCGGTGCGGCGGCACCGCAGCGCGCCCCGCGCAGCCGCCCGCCCTCCTTTGCATGGCGCTGCTTTATTCATGAGCCCGCGGGGCCGGCCCTGCGGGCTGCGCGGCGCGGGGCTGCACCCTGCAAAACCCCCGCGCGTGGGCAGCGCGGCGGGCGCGCGGGAGCGGCCGGTCACGGCAGCAGCTCCGCGCGGAG